>SNQJ01S0022448.1:40682-86325 GCA_010110895.2 Picea sitchensis
CCAGGATGTGAAAACTCAGTTGTCCTCTAAATTTGATATGAAGGATATCGGTGCTTCAAATTTCATTTTTGGCATGGAAATCAAAAGATATCGGAAAAAGAGGAAACTTTGGTTAAATCAAATAAAATATGTCGAGACAATATTGCAGAGGTTTAATATGCAGGGTGTAAATTTATCTGCGGATCCGTGTCCCAAGATACATGAAGAGGAGGAGGACATGTCTCATGCTCCATACGCGAGTGCAGTTTGTAGTTTGATGTATGCAATGGTCTTTAATATACCAAACATTGCACATGTAGTGGGAGTTTTGAGCAGGTATATCTCAAAACTAGGGAAGGAGCATTGGACAATAGTAAAAAGGGTTTTTAGGTATTTGCGTGGAATTGCTCGCTATGGATTGTGCTACCAAGGAAGACCAATATTGGACAAAGTGTTGGATATACATGGCTTTGTGGATGCAGACTGGGCTAGAGATATGGATCATAGGAGATCTACAAGTGGGTATGTGTTTAACCTGTTTGGAGGAGCAATAAGTTGGATGAGCAAAAGACAGGTTGTAGTGGAAATTTCAACTACATAAGCTAAATACATGGCAACCACTCATGCACGTAAGGAAGAAATATGGTTACAAAGATTGTGTTCAGGTATTGGGTTGGTACAACAAGATGTAAGGATAGATTGTGACAATCACAGTGCAATTTTTCTGGCGAAGAACCCGACTTATAATTCAAAGACAAAGCATATTGATATTCAATATCACTTTGTGAGAGACATGGTTGAAGAAAATAAAGTGTTTTTGATAAAGGTGGACACTTTGAAGAATGATGCGGATTCATTAACAAAATTTGTGAGCATTGAGAAGTTCTCTTGGTGTAGAGGATCCATGGGCATTGCTGCCCTAGATTGTTGACTATGTAACCCTGTAACCCGTTGTATGAAAAGAAAAAAACATGTGAGAGAATGATGGGTATGTGTTATATTATTTTCATGAGTATTAGTGTCTATGTTGCGCCAGGTGCGTAGGGGGGTTTGAGGAAAAGTGTCACATTTTTGCCTCGTTTTTTGTGTTGCCTCGATTTTCGTGTCCATTGTTGGACGATTTTTAGGCACATGGTTTTTTGTCGATGGTTTCTATTTCCTATTAAGGAATTAGGTTTGTTGACTAATCCAGGTCATTGGGTTAAGGTTTTGGATGCCACTGGATCCTATATGTATATTATATTGTAAACAATGTATCACAATGAATGAATATAGAATATGTTGGTTTTTCGAGCTTGGGTTTCCAGGGGAAAAATCTCTATGTAATGTTTGTATTTTCCATTGTATCTTTTCTGTTGTTTTACTGAAACCTTATTTGTAGTAAATATTGTACAAGGTTAAAATCTACAATATTGGGGGGGGGAAGAATCATGTAACCTATCCTTTAACACAATTTTTGATTCTAGTGATTGGAGAAGGGTCCTAGGGTTACAAACCAAGGTTTCATATCAAAAAGTATATAGTTGGTACCATTTTAAATCTCAGAAAGGGGAATTTATTACAAGGGGAAATGGGTTAGGTCATTTGGGTTTTAATCCAATTAAGGAGCCAGGTTGAAACTCAATAGGTCGAAAAGTTTACATGCATTTGGCACAAGAAAATTCCGTTGAAGAGATACAACATGACAAACAAAGGCTTATTATTTGGGTTGTTAGAGCAGGACAACCCTTGAAGATTGGTAACAAATGATTGTTTTATCCTTTAACATTAGATGGTTGTTAGTCCCTCAAAGAAACTAGCCTTACTTAGATAAGTTAATTTATAAAAACCTAATGTTAGTGGATAAATTAGTGGGTTCTTGAAATATTGCCTTAAAGAGTAGGATTTCACTACACTAGATGCTAATGGCAACTGTTATCGCACAGTTTGTAGGAAAGGTTAAAAGAGCTTGAGTCAAGGGTAGAAACCGACGTAACAGGAGCTTCCCCACCCACTGTCACCTCGATGGGGAGCTCTTTCTATTTAGGAGGGCTAGACCAAGGGAGACGTCCTTAAGGCAATCTGGGTAAATGAAAGGCTACAGGGTAATGGACCAAGTCAAAGAAGTTCCCCTTCACAGATTGCTGCCCAAAAGAGATAGTCAGGGAGAAATATCCACTGAAGATGCACCTGTTTGCGAAACAAGACAAATACAACTAGAATATGTGCTCGCAGTGGGTTAGTACTTCATAATCAACGACTATCTTCAAATGTATATATGAGCAATAAATAGATATAATTATTGACGAAGTCAATGATTATCAAACAAAGACCAAAATCACTTCTTCAATAAGTACATCAAGAGGTAATAAGCATTTAATGTTCAATATTGGACCTTGTATCATATCATTAATGCAATAAATATGTCAAATCATCTCACATATATTAAGTTGCTGCGTCATATATATTGTTGCTACAATGATGATGACGTCAAGCTTTGTCAATGAGTCAAATTGAATGGAAAAGAGCACAACGTTTTACCAAATAAGCTCACAAAAGTAACCAATAGCTCAAAACCAATCAAAGGAGCTGCCAAATGTCACAACGTTGCAGGTATAAGCAAGGATTAAAGAGTGTGACGTCAACCCTATATAAATTTTTTTGTCTGCAGGTTAGCTAGCCAAGGAGCAACGTTTTGACAAATTCAACCAGCAAAAAGACAATTCAACTCCACGGCTATGAAAGGATAACAAGGCCGCACCTTTCTATCCAAGCAAAAGTTCAATTTAGGCCAAACGTTATCAGTTTAGGGTTAGTGGCAAACTAGCTAGGGTTAGACGCTAGGTTAGTAGGGTTGCAAATTTAAAGAGTAGTTTGAGAGAAATTAAGGCATAACAAGCTCAAGCAAGGGTTTCTAGACTAGTGCCTTGGGTTAATGGAGTCAATGGAGATGAGACTAATGGTTTAGGAAGGACTCAAACTTAGAGAGACAAGGCTAGGGTTTGATAGAATTGTTGCTATGGCAAAGAGGCCACAGAGCCCTAAACCCTAATGAGAAAAGATTTACCTAGGTGTGGCTAAAGCTAGGCCCAGAGCTTCCTCTTCTTCTCTCTAAGACTTACTTGGCAAAACGGATAGCTTAGGAGCACAAATCTAGGGCTGAAAAGTGTTGCTCAATACAAGGCTTTCCAAAACCCTAGAAATAAACCCTGATTATAAAACTCAATTGGGCCTAGGATCTTCTTTCTTCAACTTGTGCTAAAACTAACTCAAATAGGATGGCTAGTGTAGCTATGGCTGGGCTAGACCTCCTCAAATCAAATGGCTTAAGAAACTGTTCATGCAGGGACATAAAGCCACGACCTACTTGTGTGTTGTGGCTCCCTAGGGTTTCAAGTTAAGCTAATAACAACAAGACTAACAATGAATGCAAATGTTAAAATCAACCTTATTTCATTCAAGAGACGATGAAAAACACTTACAAGATCATGAATAAAGCTAAATCCAAAGCCTAGTTGTAAACCTTCCCGATGAACAAGAGCACCACTTGCCAAATAATAGCCTTCCAAGAAGTTTAAGCCTCACTCCAAAGAGATATAAAACCAAGAACAAGAGACTTGAAATGTCACTCTCCTAAGAGAGCAAGTTATATTTGTGATTAAATGAGGGCAAAACATCTCTATTTATATGATTCAATGACCTTTAATTTACAAAATGGAGTCCCAACAAAATAATGAGCAAGGCTAACATTACATTATCAGTTATTTGTCACTTTTACATACTAAAATGTCAAAAATGAGCAGAAAATGAAAGCGTCAAGCCCCCTTTAGGGAACGTTGGCACTTTCAGGGCATGATAACCATCAATGAGCAAAAGCGTTGCCCTTCACAGAATCAGAACTGTCCTACGTGCCCAAAGAGGCTAACAACATACATGCTCTAGAAGTGAGCCAACTATCCAACTTTGGTGTCTGGCTCCATCATGGTCCATGTCCCATGCTTGTGGTGATCCTAAGCCCATGATCTACCCAGCTTGATCTGATGAAGGCGTCCATCTTCTTCTCTGTGCAGGGCACAAATCACAAATACAATCACCTCTGCCATCCCAACATTCATCTGATGGGCTCTTCATTTATGGAGTCCCGAACTAATCATCTCCCCATGTGTACCCAGATCCTCTACGGTACTTTTGTAAGCAGAATGAGTCACGCACATCAAGGCTAAGCCCTCGGCTCATCGATCCTAGACATCATAGCAATATAAATCACATTTCTCATCATTAAATTTATCAAATATATGCATAACATCCCTATCAAATCTTCCTAAGAGCTCAAAGACATTACACGGACCCACTACTTACAAAGCTAAGAAACAAAAGAAGCGACCTATTGGGCTAATATCCACAAGGAATGGAAATTTTCCTCAAAGGACTATTCAAACCATAATACTGATGGCGTGTTGTGGTTTTAGGGATGTCTAGTCATAGTCGAGACCTAGGGTTGGTGTGGTGCATGGGTGCCTTCAGGAGGCCCGAGTTGTACGAGTCATGGATCTTGATTTTCCAAGCCTTATTGCCTTATCTTTCTTTATTTGCATTTTTTACTACAAGCCTTGGCCGGAAGGGAGACCTTTGCCTTGGCTTGGTGGCCCGGTGGCAGCGTTACCCACTATCATCACGTATCTTGTGAGAAATGAGAGAGGTTGGATCGTGATGAACCCCAACTTCCTTTGTAATGCAACCAAAGGTCCTTGCCTGGTTGGTGACGGATGATGGCAATGTCATCGCAAGCTAAGCCTACCTATGATCATAATGGGCGGCTCGTGATGAGACCTCCATCCCCTTGGTTGGAGTCTCTTGCATTTATTTATTTATCATTTTCTTGGTCCTCGGTTTCTTATGAGAGGCCTTTATTTGCCTTCTCGGGGATCCCACGGTGAAGCATCTCTAGGTTTTTTCCCATTCTTCAATGGATTTTATCTTTGCAATTTTGCTTTGGGCCTTTAGCTCCTTTTCCCACAAGACAAGATGTACCACGGATGGTCATCCTAATGGCAGAACTAGAGATAGGATGGATGAGCGGGTTTTAAAATGTAAAAGTGATAATATGAAGGGGCGGACGATGGTTCTTCGACCCCCCCTTGGTAGCTAACCAAACCCATGAATACCAACTTGCTAAGCTACCCGATCAATCACCCCGGCGGTGAATTGGAGTGGATTAGTGTAAGATCAGCCGATTATCACGACGAAAGATCTAATGCCACATAAGAAGGTTATAATAGTCAAATGCGACACATACCATGACACCTCGAACCAATTACCTCATGAGGCCAGAGCCTTTTAAATTAAGTCGGGCCGGTGAAGTGATGGAAATTTGTCTTGTTAGCGAGGACAAATCTGGTAGAAAGAAAACATGGGCCCTCGAGGGCCATACTCAAATCAAGTTGATCTGCTCTCGTACTCATGTCTGGACCATGTGAGCCTGAACATGATCTCTAAGATTATCCCTAGATATCCGGGATAGCAGGAACTCAAGAGGAATTATTACATGATGGAATTCAATCATTACCTAATAAATTAATTTTCTATTGTCTATTATGCATAATTTTTAATAAAGGGATGGGGAGAAAAACCATGATTATCAGTAATGTATTGCTTATTAAAAGAACAATTTTTTAAGAATCCCCTTCTCATTATCTGTTAATCCCTAGATAAAGCCTCGTGTTAAGTATAAAACTCCTTAATAAGCCTTATATATTGACAATACATTTCTAGTGTTATGTTGTATGTAAATTAGAGACCCTTAAATTCTTCCATTTGTCTTATATATATATATATATATATATATATATATATATAATATATCAGGAGACCTAGTCTTAGGATCATCTCATCTCATCTTGTACATTAGATATATTGTAAAGGGAGGTTTCCCCTTGAAATGGACTATTATTCAATGACTTTGCATCATTCTCAAGGTATTGTTTCATAACATTTGGTATTAGAGCATGATCCTATAGGATTTTCTTTTTCAAACCAGTCATCTTGGAATTTTTGCTATAACTTTTTTCTGAGATGTTTCAAAGAACAAAATTTATAGGTTTACATTGAATATATTGTAAAAGGAGGTTTCCCCCTTGAAATGGACTATTATTCAATGACTTTGCATCATTCTCAAGGTATTGTTTCATAACATTTGGTATTAGAGCATTGATCCTAGGATTTTTCTTTTTCAAACAAGTCATCTTGGAATTTTTGCTATAACTTTTTTTTTCCTGAGATGCTTCAAATTGAAAAATTTAGAGGTTACTCAAAAAACATATCTAAGTAATTCTGGTAAAATTTTTAGGTTATGATTCGTTATACTTTCAAATATATAGCCTATGGAAGATGAGGTTTTTGAATCATCCCGAAATCAATTTTAAACGAGTCATCTGAGCTTTTTGCTATAGTTTTTTTTTCTTCTGCGCAATTCAAATAGCAAAATTTTTAGGATACTGAGGAACTTTATAAAACAAAAAGGTGGTAAAAATTTGAGAATTATTATTTTCTCACATGGCTTCAAAGGTACCTCCAAAATTTATTTCACTAACTAAACCTCTAGAGAGTTCAACCATGACTCAAGAAGAAAGAGAATAAATCTTTCACCAGATTGGAAAGGTGGAAAATAAGATGGATGAAAATCAAGAGCATATGGAAAACAAAAATTCCATGTCTTCCATGATCTTACATGGTCTAGATGAGAGACTCCCTAAATGAGATATCAAAATCCAAGGAAATTATGAAAATATAGAGGAAATAAAGTTTGAATCCCAAAATCATGATTATTCATCATCTCAAGATCCACATCATCGAGGTTTCAATACGGCACCAATGAAATACATTCCAAAGATTGATATGAGGAAGTTTTATGGTAAATATCCTATAACATGTATATTCCAGATGGATGAATACTTTGATCTACACCAAGTGTCAAGCTTACAAAAGGTACCTATTGCATCTTTGTATTTAGAAAATGATCAATTTGTTTGGTATCAATGGATTTGTGAAAGAAAAAAGAATTATATGATCTCTTGGTCCCATTTTATAGATGAATTGATATCACATTATGGGGATATTAAGGTAATACAGTCTTTAGTCAATTGATGAATCTTCAGCAAAAAGATCCAATTACAAAGTACATTCAACAATTCCAAAAGCTCAATTTCAGGGTAAAGAACATTCATGACGATAATTTTTTGGATCTCTTTATGGGAAATTTAAAGGATAACATTCAACATGAGGTGCATCTTTTCGAGCCCAAATCCCTAGAGAAAACTTTCATTAGAGAAAAGAAAGTGGAAAAAAATATGGCTACTAGAAGGGTGGCCACTAGCAACTATAGGGAGCACCATGTTGCCTCTCCTAACCTCACTCAACCAACAAGGTTGACACCTCAAAAAATGGATGAAATAATAGCAAAGGGACTATGTTTCAATTGCGACAACAAGTACAGTAAGGGGCATAAATGCAGTGAGAATAAATTATTCTACATAGACTTTGAAGAGGAAGAAGATAAAGAATTAGAACCATCATAAGATCTAGATCTATAAGAGACTACTCCGACGATATCTTATCATGCATTGAATGACATCAGTACTCCACAAACCCTCAAGATAGACAAATACATCAAAAAGAAAAAGGTAACAATGTTGATTGATTTTGTTAGTACCCACAACTTCATAAATTACAAATGAGCAAAAGATCTCAATTTCTTTGTATTTCCAACACCATAGTTTCAAGTAATGATTGTATATGGATGCACCATAAATTGTTCTACAAAGTGCCATAGTATTAAGCTCAATATGGGGGATTATTTATTGGATAGTACCATGATTTCCATCCAAATGGGTGGTGTTGATGTTGTATTAGGGGTCCAATGGTTACAATCATTGGGAGCAATAGCCCTTATTTTTCAATATATTTTCATGAGATTTTCCTCGTAAGGCAAGGAAGTTGAGATTAGATGTATCCAAGGGAAACCCTCTAAGGTGATAAGCTCTAATAGCATGACAAAATTACTCAAAAAGGGACACCATGGTGTAATTTTACAATTGTGCTCACTAGATGTTCAAACATATATATCCTTTGCTCTAGTGGATCTACAAATAGTTGTCAACAACCATTCCAAGGAATTTGGAGAGATTCCTAAGGGACTCCTTCTTGCTTGAGATCATGACCATGCTATTCATTTGCATACAATAAGTGTACCATCTAACATTAGGCCTTATAGGTATCCATGTACACATAAGAGTGAGATTAAGCATATGATCCAAGAAATGTTAGATGCAAGCATCATTTAACCTAGCCAAAGTTCTTTCTCTTCACCAGTAGTGATTGTTACGAAGAAGGATGGTTCATGGCGTATGTGTCCATATTATATAAAAATCAACAAAATGATCATCAAAGGCAAGTTTCCTATTCATGCTATTGATGAATTATTAGATGAATTGCATGGCGAATTGTTTTTACTAAGTTGGATCTTCGTTCGAGATATCATCAAATCAGAATGAGGCAGGAAGACATTCCCAAAACAACCTTAAGAACACATGATGGTCATTATTATTTTTTGGTTATGCCATTTAGACTTACTAATGCACCTTCAACATTTCAAATCTTGATGAATTCTATTTTCAAACCCTTCCTCAGAAAATTTGTGTTAGTATTTTTTGATGACATACTAATCTACAACAAATATTGGGAAGATCATGTACAACATGTTGACAGAGTATTGCAACTTTTGGAAGAGAAACAACTTTATGAAAATCCTTCCAAGTGTTCCTTTGGGGTTCAAGAAGTGGAATATTTGGGTCATATTGTATCTCATGAAGGTGTAAAAGTGGACCCTAACAAAATTAAAGTTGAGGGAATGGCCAATTCAAAAAACCTTGAATAAACTTAGAGTATTCTTAGGATTGACGAGCCATTGCCGCAAGTTTTTCAAGAACTATGGTCAAATAACGGTAGATATAACAACATTATTAAAGAAGGAAGCATTTTCTTGGACTCAATAAGAAACCAAATATTTTGAAAAACTTAAGGAGGCTATGTGTACAACTGTTTTCCTAGCTATACCCGACTTCAAAAAAAAAATATTGTGGGATATGATGCCTTAGGCCATGGAATTTGTGCAAATTTAATGCAATAGGGAAGCCCCCTTGCCTTTGAAAGCAACCAACTTAAAGGAAAAAACTTACTCAAACCCATTTATGAAAATAAATTTTTTCCATACTACACCCAGTTAAGAAATAATGCCTTTATCTAATATGAAGGCACTTCAAAGTAAAAAAATATCATTATAGTTTGAAGTACTTCTTGGAGAAACTATTATCTTCAGAAGAGAAACAAAAATGGGTTACAAAGATTCTAGGTTATGAATTTGAAATTATCTACAAGAAAGGAAAACATAATATTGTGGTAGATGCACTTTCAAATAAAGAAGAAGAAACAAAGGGTTCACTATATGTTATTTCTATTCCACAATATGACTGGGTGGAATAAGTAAGGATATAATGAAAGCAAGATCAAGAGGTATGCAAGATCATTCAACAACTACAAGAGGACCCTAGTGCATTAGATAATTTTGTATTAAATAATGTTTTTCTATGGTATCATGATCACCTATATTTATGTAAGAATTCCCAACTCAAACAAAAGGTACTTTTGGAATTGCACACTTCTCCTATAGGAGGATATTCAAGGTTCTTGAAAAATTACCACATGATTGAGAAGGATTTTTTCTGGGAAGGTCTTAAAACTGATGTTCAAAATTTTGTGTCTGAACATGCGGTCTACCAACAAAACAAGGGAGAGACAATCAATATTACATGTCTCTTACAATCGTTAGCTATACCAAGTCAATGTTGGGAATACGCTTCAATGGATTTTATTACAGGTTTACCCAAATATGAAGAAAATATTGTCATCATGGTAGTAGTAGATTTACTAACAAAGTAAGCCCATTTTTTTCTCTATTTCTCATCCTTTTAAAGAAAGTACAATAGTTGCAACATTCATGGAAACAATTCAAAATCTACATGGAGTCCCCAAGATTATTGTAAGTGACAAAGATCCAACTTTCACTGGATTTTTTAGAATGAATTATTTTCTTGTTTGGGTACTAAATTGGTTCACAACTCATCCTACCATCCTCAATCCAATGGGCAAACCAAGATTGTGAATACATGTCTAGAAGAATATCTTTGTTTCTTTGCGTCTGATAAACACACACAATGGATTAAGTGGTTTCCCTTGGCAGAATGATGGTACAACACATCATTCCATACTTCATAAAAAATGTTCTCGTTTCTGGAACTTTATGGATATCATCCTCCATCCATCACATCTCCCTTGAAAGGGACTACAAAGGTTCAGAAAGTGGAGGACCACATAGAGAACCAACAAGAGGTTCTTAAACTATTGAAGTACAACTTGGTTATGGCACAAAATAGGATGAATTCACAAGCAAATCAACATTGTAGTGAAAGATAATTTGAAGTGGGGGTTTGGGTATTTTTTAGCCTACAACCTTATAAATAGATGTCCCTCAAGAAACAAAATAAGGACAATAAATTAGCACCCAAATATTATGGCCCCTATAAGGCGTTGCAAAGGATTGGAAGTATGACTCACAAATTGGAGTTGCCTCCATATTCACGTGTACATCCAATCTTCCATGTTTCTTGCTTAAAGAAGGTAATTGATGAAAAGATCTCAGTCCAAACTATTTTACCAAATATTAATGAAGAAGGGAAAATAATACTAGAACCAAAACAAATCCTTGAAACAAGGATTAAGTGGCTGCAAAATAGAGCAATTATCGATTCCTCGTCAAATGGAAGAACCTACCAATGGAAGATGAAACATGGGGAGATGAGTTCTTCATGAAAAAACACCCACAATCAGTTAAGTGTTGAGGATAACACTTGTTTGAAGGGGAGATGCATGTTAAGCCCTAGAAAAAACCCCATGATTGGGTAAAGTCAAGTGGTGGTTTGCGCGTACAATGCTAAATAGATAAGTTTTCCAGTATATAGAGGGACGAAGTGAAGAGGCCAGGTGGTTGCAAGGGGGACTAAATAAGAAACGTAGGCATCTAAATCACTTTCCTATGCTGTCTAAATTAATAAATCGTATCTGGCTGGGGGTGAAGCTCATTTGTTCTCATCCCCTCGAAAAGATCAATAGTTCTACTTTTCTATGACTAAGCATTCCTGGCTGAAGGAAGAGGTTTGGGCATCTATAACTAAGTGGGGTAAGGGGATAAATAGAGGTTGGTAAGTATCAAAGGTGAGTTGTAAAAGTAAATAGGTAAACTAAAGTTTAGGCATGTAAGCATCTAAAGTTCCTAGTCTGTCTTAATTAATTGGGGGTGTCATCCCGGCCCGAAAAGAGAAGTATAGTGCAGTAGCAACTAAGCATTCCTGCATGAAGTAATAGGTTGGGGATCACTAAGTTGGAGAGGTCCTCTATAGGTGGGTAAAGAGAACAGGTAGGGGGGGTTAGAACACTTAAGTAAAAGCAAATAGGCATAAGGGATTTATCTTCATAGTGCCTACCCATAAATATTCCTCAAGCAAGTGTTATCAAAGCATATCCTTGCAATGTTGGCTTTCTAAATTAATGAAAAGTATCTGGGGTTTCTGCCCAGCCTGACAAGAGGAACGATAGTGCTCCAAGTAAGCATGATTTCAAGAAGTGTGTGTTATTGAATGGTGAATGTTGTATCCGAACCACCCGTGTCGTGCACAAATGGTTCTTTTTTTGTGAATGCCATGTTGTATTGGAAGCTAATATAAGGCGTGTAATACTTGTAAGAAGAGGGTTAAGTAGTGTATCCATTGAGGTTATGTGGTAGGGAGAAGGTAAGGTTGGATGATCCCATCCTGATACCTGAGAAGAGAAGGAGTAAATAATAGTACTTACTAAGATAAGCGATTCATCAAGGCAAGTGTATAAGGCTACAGGTCTAGGTTTGGTAGTAATAAAGAGTAAGGATGAGGCACAGAGTGATCTCGTCCTAATAAGAGAAGTTCTAGTCCCTCCTAAACATGAATTCAGGAAGTGATATAGGGCTAATAGGTCTATTGATTCAAGTGGGTAGTTTGTTTGGTCCCAAGGGAAGGTAGGGGGTATAAAGAGTTCATAGCATGCCATGCCATACATACAAAAGTATTCCTAGCTAAAGAAAGTGGTTAGTTTGGAAGCCCGTGAATAAGTAAGTTCAGATAAGTGAGCCTATGGCAAGGTAAATCATAAAGGGAGTAGCAAGGAAAACAATAATAACCACATCTAAAGTTCGTAGAACGTTGCTTTTGTAATGGATCAATGGGTTGGGCATCACTCCATATCCTAGGGTGGCAGTAAGTAAAGGGTGGTTAACCAGGTGGATAGCATGCACATGAAGTAAAGGCAAGATAGCTATAGGTTAAATGCTGTGCCGACCCACCAAGCATGTAAGATATAAAAAGTAAGGAGTAAATCCAAGCAGTGAGTTCCTTCCCACGATCCCACTTCCTGTGCTACCCACCCACCCCACCACCCAAGCAAGTGCTTCCATCCATCTTCGATGCGTCTGGCTGTAGTGAATGCGTATAATTGGGCAGTCAAGTGAAACCGATCACCATTTGAATATAATATGTTATGTAGTTCCTAAATGAAAGAAAAGGAAGTTCCAAGGCATGGAGTGGCTGTCTATCCAACATAAAGAAATGGGGGATCTAAAGGTAATACCGGTGTAAGTGCTATATCCAGAAAACATTCATTAAATAAGTGGTATAGGGAGACCAGGTGTAGTTCTTAAGGTAGGTAGGTTGTTTGAAAACACTGAAGTGAAGGTAGTGTAATGCCATTCCATCCTGGAGAAGTTGTTAATAGTTGTACCTCCTCTCCTAAGCATTCATTCATTCAGTGGTATAGAGATAACTAAGAGGTCTAGTTCTTTAGGTGGATAGGTCTATTCCTTGCAGTAGGTTCTTCTCATTGATGAAGAATATAATCGGCAAGGCTCGACTGTACAAATAGGTAATACGTGGTATCAGAATTCATAAGGCAAGGTAAGGTAAATGATTCATAGACTAGTGTCTATCCGACTGACAAAGTCTTCCTGGCCAAAGCTATAGGTGGATGGGTGAGGTGGGTTGTTAGAGTAGGTAACAGCAAGGTCGGCTGCTGACTGAGTAAAGTAAATAGTAAAGGTCTAAGTGCCCATCAAAGCAATCCCTCTTTCTCTTCCAAGATCTGAATCACCAGCTAAAGTTAATTATAGACTGTGGGTATAGCGGTCAAACATAAATGAAAGCAAATAGGCATAGGTAATCTGATCTGGCTGGTCTATGTGTGTACGTACCCAAGCCGGTAAGATCTCATAAGTCTAGGAGTATGGAATCAATATATAAATATAATAAAGATATAACATAGATGAGGTGAGGTTCTCCAGAAGATCCTATGTTATAAAGAAGATATTACTCCAAAAAGGTAGTGTCTAAATCCTAGCCCCACCCCATAGTTATCAAGAATAGTCCTCCTGAACTAAAGGTGAAGTAGGTTGCTAAAGAAGATAGAAAAAGAAGGTTGTTTCTCAAGCTCGACCCGCCCGATATGACGTCTATAAATCTAAAATATGGATGGTATAAATAAATACGTATACCCAATATAAACAGTTAAGGCTCATAGAGAAGATCCCTCCCTCCCATATGACCTGGTTGGTGGAAACACTTAAGTAAAGAAAGGTAGGCTGAGGATATTGAATAGAAATGTTCTGTCGACCCCAACGTGCAAGATATTAAGATTAAGGAGTAAATCCAAGCAGTGAAAAGATCCACCCACCGATAAAAGATTGTTGATAGTAGTTGTCTGTCCGACTGAAAGTTTTCTTGTAGATTTAAAAAGGTAATACCAATGCTAGTAGTTCCCACCAAAACCTGTAACATTTCAATGTGTATTCTGGATTTATTCAATCCAACAGGGATAGCTAGTTTTTCCCACGACTGTTCCTGTCCCACTGACTATCTGTCTTCCAGTAGGTTTAACCTGGTCCTTCCTCCAATCAGTACATGTGGTGAAGTTCGTTGAGGACGGATGAGGTCAGAACCTATTCAACAAAGTCCATGTCAAGCCCTGCCCTCAAGCAAGATATAAAAGCCATGCCGGTCCATCAATCCCAAAAACCTCACCCACGTACCTCAGGAGAGCGCCTCCGGTCCTTATAAAATGCGTGTTTTGATAAATCAAACTTTTGCGGGGTCGAGAACTATATTTTTTATTTATCCAAATATATGATTGAATACATGTCAGGTTTTTCCATCTGTCAAATCTTCGGGGTGTGGCTGTAGTTACTAAATCCAAGAAGGGGAAGTTCTGACGATCCCACCCTACGGTTGTTCCTTCCTGTGCTTGCTGCCCACTTGCATTAATCAAGTAGGATTTTCAAGTTGTTGTTCATCCCATCCCCCCCCCAATGGTAAAAGTGCCTAAAAGTCAAGCTCGTCTGTCCAATCGTTTCATGAGGCAGTATTGAAGAAATCCAAGCAGTCCCAATCTCTGCTTCGCTGGGAGTAGTTTCTCACTCAATTCAAGAAGGCAGTTCTGAGGATCCAACCCAACCTGTTCAACATAAAGAAATCAAGTAGGCTTAAAAAGGTAATATGACGGGTCTGCCCACCCAAGTAAGTCCTCCATCCCTCCCTTTCAATATCAAAGTTAAGGTTTGTGGAGCCGTTACAGGTTTGGTAAAAGGTCCAGGTGGCTGGTAAGGTAAACACTGAAGTTCAGGCAAGTAAGAAGCATAACTGGCGTTCCTTCTGTTTTAAGAAAATAATGCGTATCTGGGATTTGTTCATCCCGCCCCAATAAGAGGCACGATAGTGCAGTAGCTACTAAGATAAGCATATTCATGAAGCAAGTGGTATATATAGAACAATGCTAGTGATTCAGGTGGGTAGGTAGCAGACATTGAACTCAAGGCGGGTAGGTCTTCTGTCTATTCCTAGAATGGAGTTGGTTCGAATTCCTGAATCGTATCATAAAGGCTCGGCCGAACCAGAAGGTAATATGTGATACCTAGAAGTTGATACATGAAGAATAAGGTAGGTTAAAGAGTCAATATCCTAGTGCTGTATCCCCGATTCCTTCCTATTCCTGGATGAAGTCAGTGTTGTTGGGTAAGGGCAGGCAGGACTCCATTCACAAAGTAGGGTTGTTGGAGTCTAGTTGGAAAGGGACAACACTCCATAAACGGTAGGGTGAAGGCGTAAAGTAAAGTCTGGTAACCCGCCCGGGTGTATAGCATTCACATAAGTCAAAGGTTAATAGCATGCCATGCCTACCCTCCCCTCGTCTTCTTGGCTGAATCAATGGGAAACATTCCATAGGTTGTTGTTGGGTGATTTTCATTGATGAACAGGTTAGATGATGAGACTTGGAACGAACTGTGAAGAAAAAAGTTATGTTTGAACTACAGAGATCCTTGGGAACCGGGTCACAGGTGCATGGGGAAGGGTAAGGTACATTACATAGAGGTGATCTCAGACAGAGGAAGAGGATACAAGATAGGTCTAGGATAGTGAACATAGCAGTGGGGATGTTTATCAATAATATGTAGAGCCTTAGGGTGGAACTATTGCTACTCTTTCAGGTGCTCCAAGATTTCACACTTTCAGGGTTCAAGGAATAGTATAGGGACATCGTGTCACAGTGCTGATCGATGGTGGGGCAACCTACAACTTCATAGATTCAACTTTGGTAACTAGGAGAGGCATTCCTACGAAGGATTTTGAGGGATTCAGTGTTGTGGTAGCAGGTGGGTGCACGATGCCATGCATGAAAAGGGTTCCACGGTTGAATGTAACGTTGGGCAACTACAACGTGACAGATGACTTCTATGTGTTGGATTTGGTAGACACTAATGCAGTTTTAGTAGTTCAGTGGCTTAGTACTTTGGGAACGATCTCACAAAACTATCAGGCCATGGAGATGGGATTCAATGCACCGAACGGTAAGAGAGTAGTTCTGAGAGGCATGTCTAATGGTTCCCCGAGGGTAGTTTCATCCAAGCGAATGGAAGCATTGTTCAGGCATGGGGGTGTTGCATATGCAACAGACTGTTTGATCATGACTTAGAAAACTTCCGACAACAGTCATCCATATCACGTGGATATTCAAGCATTATTGAGCAAGCATGACAAGGTTTTTGGAGATATTCCGCCAGGGATAACTACGACAGGAGGGGGCTAAACCAATGATAACTACTCCCTACGAACACCCAAAGAAGTTCAAGGATGAGATAGAGAAATAAATTAAGGAATGGTTAGAGATGGGGCATATCAGGCTCAGTTCCAGTTCATTCGCTTCTTCGGTGGTCTTGGTCAAGAAGGATGGTACTATGAGGATGTGCATCGATTACAAGGATTTTAACAAGAAAACAATCAAAACCAGGTATCCCATTCCTAGGATTGATGAGCTATTGGATGAGTTGCATGGGGCGATGTACTTATCAAAGATTGATCTTCACTCAGGATATCATCAGATCAGGGTCAAAGAACAGGATGTCCACAAAACTTCTTTCCGTTGTCACTTTGGGCACTATTAATTCTTGGTCATGCCATTTGGGTTGACCAATGCACTAGCTACTTTCTAGTCTTGCATGAATCAGATCTTCAACAAGCAGTTGAGAAAGTTTTTGTTGTTCTTTGATGACCTCCTTATATACAATAGGACATGGGAGGAGCATTTGAAGCATGTTGAGGAGGTTTTGGGCATCATGAAGGAACAATCGTTGTACGCCAAGGAATCGAAGTGTGTGTTCTACATGAAATAAATGTTCTATTTTGGCCATGTGATCAGTGTGCAGGGTGTACAGGTGCATCAGGAGAAGATCCAAGCCATATTGGATTGGTCAACTCCTAGGTCTCTTACTGAGTTGCAGGAATTCTTTGGGCTATGCGGTTACTATAGGTGATTCGTCAAGGGGTTTTCACAACTGGGTGCACCTTTGACAGATCTCACAAAGGAAGGGGATTTTAGGTTGACAAGGGAATCACAGAAGGAATTCGACAAACTCAAGGAGGTAATGAGAACTTGCCCAGTGTTAGCCCTACCAGACTTCACTCAGCCTTTTGTGCTCGAGTGTGATGCTTCGGGTACAGGAATAGGTGCAGTCTTGATGCAAAATAGACACCCGATAGCATTTGAGAGTCGGAAGCTCAGGGAGCCAGAGAGACTCTACTGTATCTACAACAAAGAGATGCTCCCCATCATGCATGCGTTGGCAAAGTTCATGCAGTACTTGGTAGGTCACAAATTTGTGGTCAAGACAGATCATAATAGTTTTAGGTATTTCCTGGAACAGAAGGACCTGAATGAGAGGTAGAAAAAATGGGTAAGCAAGGTGCAGGCTTATTATTTCAACATCGAGTATGTAAAGGGAAAGGAAAACATGGTTGCGGATGCCCTCTCCAAGAAACCTGCAACATGCTCGCTTATGGAGGTTTCAACTAATAGGAAGGCTCACTTGCTGGTGGAGTATTCCAAGAAAAAGTTTGCGTGCGAGTTGATGGATGGTCACATTAGGGATGAAAAGTATAGAGTGGTGGATTATATCATCTTCTACAAAGACATGATATACCTAGTACCGAAATCCAAGCTTAAGGAGAATATTATGAGAGCTACACATGATACACCGTTGGCAGGGTGGGTACTTCAGAACTTATAGATAGGTCAAAGAGATGTTCTCATGGAAGGGACTCAAGGATGATGTACTGCGACATGTGAGAGAATGCATGATCTGTCAGTATAACAAGGCAGAACAGACTCATCCAACGGGGTTACTATAGTCGTTGCCCATTCTAGAGTAGAAGTGGGAAAGTGTGTCAATGGACTTCATCACAGGTTTACCGAAAGTACAGGGCGGAGATTGTATCTATGTAGTGGTTGATCGGTTGACCAAGTTTGCTCACTTCTTTGCGATTTCATCAGATTACACAACTTCGCAGGTGGCAGAGTTGTTTTTCAGGGAGGTGTTTAGATTCCATGGGTTGCCCAAGTACATTGTTAGTGATCGAGACAGTAGATTCCTTAGCGCATTTTGGCAGGAGTTGTTTAGATTGGCAGGTACAGAGTTGACCCCCAGTACTAGCTGTCACCCTTAGATGGATGGCCAGACAGAGATTGTAAATAAATGGATTGAGGGGTATCTACGAAGCTATATATCAAAACATAAGAGAGCATGGACTAAATGGTTGCACCTAGGAGAGCATTGCTACAACACCACTTACCATATGTCCATTGGTATGACTTCTTTTCGAGCACTGTATGGGTATGACACCCCATCCTTTGTGGAGATGGAATTTGGGGATAACAAGGCCCCCAAAGCAAATACTGGATACAGGAGAACAAGGATATCCTTAGGGTCCTAAAGGATAATTTGCAGGCAACCCAAAACCAACAGAAGATTTATGCAGACATGCACATGGTAGAGTGCATCTTCGAGGTAGGGGACTTGGGTTTTTTGAGATTGCATCCATATAGGTAGTCCTCATTGAAGAAGAGAAGTGTAGAGAAATTGAAGCCACATTTTTATGGTCCCTACAGGGTGATCCGACGAGTTGGGGAAGTGGCTTACGAGCTTGAGTTGCCAGAGGGAAGCAAGATCCACAATGTCTTCCATGTGTCGTGCCTTAAGAAGGTGATGGGACAATAGGCTTCTACGGTGACAAAGTTACCCCCATTGGATGAGGAGGGACAACTAGAGCTGAATCCGGAGGATATTTTGGATGTTCGGGAACAAAGACTTAGGAGAAGAGTGATCAGAGAATACCTTGTCAGATGGAGAGATTGACCTGTGGAGGATGCTACCTGGGAGGGAGAACAGATTTTGCAGCATCCAGGTTTGCAGTTGCTTGAGGACAAACAATCTTGGGAAGGGAGGACTATAATGCCCCCTTCCAACTGATCGCTCTTAGTGGATGACTGACTAGCCTATCTGATTCCCATAGGCTAGAGTCGACGAAAAAGGGGAATCAAGGGATTATTTCATATCATTTAGCGGAGAAAGCAAGATGAAAATGTGACATTGAGTCATTAAGAAAAAGGAGTGTTATAAAGTGACATTGACTTTATAAAGTCACTTTAATTAAATAAAGTGCGAAAAAAGTGAAAAGGGTCGGAAACCCTAAGATGGGGGATAAAAGACCAATCCGACCTAATCTCTCATTCATTCATTATTATTATTCACAAATTGGATTTTGGAGAGCTCTCGTAGCTTTGGATTTTGGGATAGAAACCCTAAGAGGGATTGGGTTCGGGGGTGAGACTAATCCACCCTAACTGATTGAAAAGCGAATATCAATTAGATCTTCCATCGTGCTTCAATGTAGGAGAAGGATTTGAATGAGATTACATACTTTTGAGGGTTTCACTAGTGCTGGAGAGTAAACAGAGGAGGGCACACTTCCAAGGAAGAACGTGGGCATAAAGAAGTCATGTATCATTTTGGAGGCGAAATATTGCTTGGAGGAAGGGCACAACCTATCTAGGGTCTGCGTGATTAGCTAAGGGAACCAAAAAATCTATCCTGTATATCACACTCGGTTGTTGGAGTCCACCGAAGCTAGGGGGCGTGATCCTTCTTTGTTGGCCGAGATCTGACTTGTAGGCAGTAGTATTGAGGGTGGACAGGAGTGGAGCTATGAGGAGGGTGCACTGAAGGTATATATGCCAATAGAACAGCCGCTGGGCGTAGATCTGACATCCACCATCAAGACTGCTAAGTAGATTTATCCCGCGTGCTTAGAAAAGGGCCACTACAACCACCCAAAGTTTGTCTCTGCTATATTAAGTCTCAGATCTGAAACAAGAAAAGGTTTATTTGTGGGTTATATTGATGGTTTATACTGCTGGTGCAATCTTTAATCTCCTCTTTCAATAACTATGGTTATATTCTGCTAGAGCAAGGATGGCTTAATAGATCTGGGCACATGTTCTAAATTGTTGCTACACTTCTCATACCATAATAGAGGCAACATGCTACAATAGGCAAGGAGGCTGCCATATATACACATCTACTCATTCAAAGAGGTCGCTACAGGAGTTTGCTACCAACCACAAGCTACAACGACTCTGATATATGGTTTTATACCTTTGCATGTTGAATAAAAGGGTTTTAACGCTCGACCATAGGGGAGAGGAACGTAGTCGCTTATCCAAGTTACTTATTAATGAGGGGGGGCAAGGTCAGATCCACTGATTTCAATGCTCTTTATCTGTTGTTCTTTAATTGCATGATGCCTGGACATCTATCAAATTGTTGCTTTATTATTAGATATATGCTATAAATCTTGTTTGCGGCTCTCAACAATTGATATCACATTATACACTCATAGAGAAACAAACCAACAAACTCACAAAAAGAAGAGTGGTCCATAGAGGGGATTTGACATGAAACTGTTGGTCTTGACATTTCAAATAGTGGACTAAGCAACTAACCAAAACATAATAGAGCCCCCCATTCAGAGTAATGGATTCACATCTCTATTTCATTATCTTTCAGTGAAGAGTTCGTAAGGTCATTTGTTTCCCCATAAAGAAATTGTAATTGGTCGACTACAGGGTATAGGTACCGTAAGCAGGGTAAAGGTAGGGAAGGAAAAAATCGTGCTCGCGCCAACAACTACTATGCCCCTGCAACGAATCACCGGTGCTCCTTTCTTTTTACTGAACCCTAGGGAAAACCCTGTGATGGTCCTATCAAAAGTGAAGGCGAGGTCTTTGATGAACAACCTAGTTTGCTATGTTTAGACTAGACTAGGAACAATATCTAATTGAAAGAATAGTAGATGGGTGATGAGGTTCGATTCAGGAGGCCAGGTTGACTCATGGGTCTTCCTCTACATCATGTTGATTAAATAACTCTCCCATGACCAAAGCTCTAGTTATCGCTTTCATCAAAGTATAGTGAATAAACAATACCGGTCGCAGTCCCGCTAACAAGACCGTCATCAAGAGCTATTGTTTGCTAAAAACACTTCAAGAAGGTAGGAGCTATAGTGAATAAACCAAAGCATTCAAGTGAGGTGCATCATAAATAACCTTTACATTTAAAAAAAAATCTAATCAAAGTAAAATAAAAGAGAAAAATAAAGCTCGCGGAGTATCTGTCCTTCTCCGAAATAAAAAATACCTTATCCTCAATAAGAACCAAAAGGATATTTATTCATGTGAGGATCTTTGTGAATCATGGACGCTTAGATATTCATTGGCACAGAAATTCCATAGAATATATGAATTACGAAAAGGCCATACTTAAGTATAAAACCCCTTATTAATCCCTAGATATTGAATTATTACAATTTTAGTGTTATATTTGTATGTAAGATAGAACCCTTCATTGTACCCTTTCATTATAATTGTTCCCTTTGCCTCCTATATATATACCAAGGAAACTGACTAGTCTTAGGATCATCTCATCTCATATTGTACATTGAATATATTGTAAAAGGAGGTTTCCCTGTCGACGTGGATTGTTATTCAATGACTTTTTATCAATCTCAAGGCATTGGTTCATAACATTATCAATGTTAAAATATGACAGGGTGATTGTGGGAGGGGACCTGAATTTCACATTACACAAATATAAGGTTTGGAGTATTTCAACATGGGTTGAAAAAATATTAGACTTATTTAAGCACAAGATTGAACATGGTGGTTGATTGATATTGAGATTGCCTCCCTCAACCCTACTTGGAGGAATAATAGGGTGGGGGAGGCAAGATTTTGTTTTTATTTATTATTATTATTATTTTTTTATCTTAGAGAATTTATTAAATCTAGTGGGAACACCCATGTCTTGGGTTGGTGTAGGTGGTGGATCAAATCACAATTCCATTTACATGCAGATGGAGATGAAGTATGAAAAACCCTTTAACCCTTCTAAATTCAATCCCAGTTGGATTGAAGATGAGGATTTCCAAGGCTTGATAAAAAATAAATGGAAAAGGTTTGATGCATATTTAGAGGAATCAACTTGTGTTTAATGTGCTACCGCCCTGCAGAGTATCAAAAGCAAGGTAGTGGAGTGGGAAATAGAGAATCATAACAAATGGGGGAGTATTGAAATATATTGAACTCAAGATTATAAGAATTTATGAAGAAAATGTAGGTGGTGTATTAAATGAAGAAGAAATACATAGACACAGGCACTTTCTCTACCAACTTCTGCACCCTACTAACCATGCACATATGTTTGTGTGATAGACCTCAATAGATTTGTTTTTTGGAGGGAGGTTCATACCCCATCCAAACCAAGAAGCTTCAACGTTTCAAGCTCTTTTTTTAACAATTGGAAATTCCATGAAGCCTTAACCATCCATATTCATCAAAAGGTTGGAAAATATTATCAAGGTTCCTCTTCTTGCATCTTATTAAAGGAAAAATTCATTGACACTTGTGGAGTGTGGTTTAAATAGCCAGTTCATTGGTATTTGTCCATCCCCCAGGTCCATGGGAATTTGTGTACATAGGAATTGGCAAGATTTGATCAAGCGAAATATTACACATTATATTTGTAGAAGGGGTTTCTATGCTTTATCATTTGAAACCAAGAAAGGCATGGACTTTATCTTCAAGAATGAATCTTATTTCTTCAACGCTCTTAGAATGTATTTAAACCGCTACACTCTGGATTTCAATACTGAACATGATGTTCCCTCTGCAATGCCTATTTGGGTTCGTCTTCCACAACCGCCCTTTCATTGTTGGAATGATGATACATTGCACAACATTATAAAATGTCTAGGTAACTATATAGACAAATCTAAACTAAATGATGACATGTTTTCCTATGCAAGGATTTGTGTGAAGGTAGATCTGGAAAAAGTGCTTCCAAAATCAATTCTTATGACCTTAGACAAATGGAAGCATGTGTATCTCTTGGACTATGAGCAACTTCCCTTCAAGTGTAAATCATTCCATGAATATGGCCACTTTGCAAAATATTGCATGAAAAATGCTCAAGAAACACCTTTGTATGTAGACAAAGAATACTAATGGAAAACAATTAGGAAAAATGTGAACCCTAGATAGCCATCTTATGCTCAACCTACCAAATTGACTCTATCAGCTCCAAGTCTCTTTGTTCCTTCAGGTTCTAAGTAGGCACAATCCCACTAGTAGACAATGGATACCATCAATAGTCAAAATAGTGAACAAGTACTGAAATCTCCAAAGAGGGGGGAAAACGGCACTTTGTTTCCTCGTGTGAATAGGTACGGAATTCTCTCTCAAGAGGAGTTGATTCCCTTTTGTAAGATTATGGAATTTGCTATCCTATATCCTGCCGCAACAACTTCTTCCAATGCATGCATCCCAAAGGAGAACACATAATCGACCCTCCCAATAGGTAATGCATTCTAGTCGGCCTGAAGAAATGGAGAATCTCCTTGATAAATCCTTCATTTTCACATGTATTCTCACTAGGAAAAAAACCTAGTAGATGGAGGAAGAAAAAAAAGAGGAGGATGAAAATGAGGAAAGGTTACCCAAGAAAATTATAAGGAAACCAACCAAATACAAATAAAAGACTTTGGAAATAGATAAAATATATTGGGAACCCAAACTAATCTAAACAAAACAATAACATTTAGATCTAGCATAATCAAGAACCTTGGTGCTAATATGTCATCACAAGGTGGCTCCCACAAATCCCAAGGTAAATAATGAACATATTCTCCTATAATTGTATAGGATTGGGTAATTTCTACAAAGAGGAAGAAATGAGGGATTTAATCAGATATGATAAACCCACCATCCTCCTACTCCAAGAGACAAAGATGGAGGATTTTGAAGCCTTAAAGGTATGTAAGAATCAATGGACCATATGTGATGGTTTAGCTTCAAGTTCGAGAGGAGCATTAGGAGGACCCTGTACACTATGGAACAACTATATTTGCAACTTATTTTCACTTTCCAAAACCAACATTGGATTCTCACCAGTTTTATTTATCAATAATCAGGGAAGTGAGTAAATCTATTTAGTGTATACATGTCAGTAGCCTACAAAGACAAATAATGTTGCTAGAATTATTTTCTAGCCATAAAATACATAGAGCACTCTCAAGACAATATGGTAGGAGGGAACTTGATTGTGATTCTAAATAATAAGGAGAGGAGAGAAGGGAGTATTTTTAGGGACCCATTCTAGGAAAAGTTGGAATATTTTCTCATCGAATGAGATTTGGTTGATATCAAACCAAGTAAAGGAAAATTTACCTGGTCGAACATAAGAATCGAGCCATGCCATATTGTAGCAAGGCTTGGCAGGTTCTTAGTGCATGGTGACTTTCTCCTTCAGGAATGTATCATAGCTTCCAAGATTACCCCATATGCTGCATCTGATCACAAACCCGTCATGTTTAGCACTAGGAATCGTTTGTCTTTGGGCCTCTCCCATTTTGATTCAATCCTTTGTGGCTCCAAGACCCAAAGGATATGGATATAATTTCTGAGGCTTGGAAAACTTGGATCACATGATCCTCGATATTTATCTGGAAACAAAATATCAAAGGACTAAATAAAACACTCAAAATCTAGGCAACTGTCTCTTTCTCTCCACTGACTATTGAGAAAAAGCATATCCAGTCCCAACTTATTTAGGTGCAAGCCATATTGGAATCTGAAGAAATTTCTTATGAGTTGCAGCAACAAAAAATTGTGACCTATCAAAAGAATCACAAGGCACTAAGGGTTAAAGAACAAATGTGGCTTCTTAAGTTGAGAAGCTTTTGGATGAAGTCCGAGGACAAAAAAACAACATTATTCCATTTTCAAGCCAAATAAGGAATGAAGAAGATTAATGTCCAAGAAATCACCATGGAGGATGGATCTAAAATTTCTAACTTTTAGGAAATCAAGGAAGATGCCAAGAATTATTTTGGAAACCTATAATATAATAAGGAAGGAGTGGACCTTAAGGAAACCAAAACTATGTTAAGTAATATTCATATCTCTTAAAAGAAATTGAAGAGATCGAAATACTCACAGAAATCTGGAGTGATCTAGATCTTGACAAGGGCCCTTGTCCTAACGTTTTCACCATACATTTCTATAGAGCACGTTGGAATCTAATTAAAACATATTTGAAGCGAATATTGTAATATCTTCAGAGATCATGTAGGCTAGGAGGAAATATCGACTCATCCTTTCTAGCCCCCATCGAAAATTAATCCAACCCATCTTCCTTCTCCAAATTTCTATCAATATATCTATGCTATGCTTCATATAAGATCATGACAAAGATAATGGTTCTCAAGTTAAAAAATATTATATCCAAAATCATTTTCGAAGATCAAGGGGGTTTCATGCAGAAGAGATAAACAGTGGATAACATAGTTATGGTTCAAGAATCTATTCATTCCAACAGATCCAATAATGACAAGGGCATGATCATAAAAATTGATATGGCAAATGTCTTTGACAAGGTAAGAAACTCTTTTTTGTTTAATGTTTTATTTAAATTTGGTTTTAGTCCTTTTATCAGGTGGGTCTCATCATGTGTCAACACCCCTTGGATCACCCCTTTAGTGAATGGAGGGACAAACTCATTCTTTCAAGAAAGCCGAGGTTTGAGGCAAGGTTTCACCATTCCCCACTTATTTATATTATTATGGTTGAAATCTTGAGTCACAATCTGGAGAATGAAAGGATATCAGGAAATCTTCCAGGAATTAAAATTATTTGAGGTGTCAAAAACCTGAATCGCTCCCAATTTTTTGATGACACTATTATTCTAGGAGATGTGTTACACACCAAATTCCCACACTACTAAGTGTTGCGATTATGTATCACATTCTACTAAGTGTCACACTTATGTATCACATTCTACTAAGTGTCGATTTTCTGCGCTACTAAGTGTCACACTTATGTATCACATTCTACTAAGTGTCGATTTTCTACGCTACTAAGTGTCACACTTATGTATCACATTCTACTAAGTGTCACACTTAAATGTCGCAACTTTATCATTATGTGAGAGTACTTGTCATGTTCCCTAGACATGATTGATGAGAAACACATCATTTGGAGGTAGAAATGCTACTTTTTACCTTGAGATTTTGACCCTTTTAGAGTATCATCGCTCCCCTACCATATACAGGGAGTGATGAACCCAAATTATTGCTCCTTTCTCAGTTATAGGGGAGAGACACTATCTCTCCTTTCTCAATTATAAGGGAGCGATGAAGTGGTTGCAACTAAGCCACCTTATTTGTGGGGAAAAAACCGAGAAGATTGAGTTGGTTTTGGGTAAAATATTCAAGACATATCTCTTTGCTCCATCTTAGGCACCAAATCCCAACCTCATGAGATAAATCCTCAACCATATTTCCAAAATACCCTATGGTGGCTGTGCCTCCAATTCCTATAAAATGAGGCCATTATTGGGTAAAAAGAGATAGAGAGAAATTCAGAGTATCATATTTATGATCTTGAGACATTCAAGAGAGGAGGAGAATCCATTAGAGAATCATACTTCTGATCTTGAGACATTCAAGAGAGGTCTGGATAGGAGAGCTTGGAGGAGCTACTGCAATGCCAAACTTGAGATTGCAAGTGATTCCATTTTGTTGGATTTCCATTAATACATAACTTGACCTATTCCTCTCATGTTTATGCATTCAATTATATGCATGTCTATTGTTGTAGAAGAAGGAGGTTTCACTTTGTTTTTTGCAGTTCTTTTCTTGTGCCTAGAAGCTTGGACATCAAGGTCAAAGGCTAGAGCAATGAGGACAACCGTCATTAAAGGTAATTCATCCATCTATTCCTTCTCATTCTAATTTTTTAAATAGGTTTAGGGGGAAATTAGTTCACCATTTGTTTTCTTTTGTCTTGGGTCAAGAGGGGTGTTGATCCAAGGGGGGTTTCACCTATCCGCAGGGGGATATTTACCATAACAGGTTGCCTCGACCATCATCGCCGAATGTTTTAAGAAAGTGTTGGATATACTCATTAGCACCTCTGGGGGAAAATTCAACAACCAAAAGAGCCATATTATTGGTTGGAATGTTAGCTATCAACTTTTGCAGTCTATGTCCAAAATTATGCAATTTCCATGCTAAGAGACATGGTCCTCTTTTAAATATTTATGAATTCCATTGTCACTTAACATCCCTTAAACTCAATCCTATCAAAGAATTATTAAAATAATCAAATCCAAATTTCAACATTGGGGTTCACAAGTGTTTAATCCGACTGGAAAAATAACTCTAATTAAATATGTCCTTATTTCCCTCCTTATATTCCAATGCTCAACTATGCTAAATCATGTATAGATCATGCAATAGATAGCTCAAGAAATCAGATAATTTATGTGGTAAGGAGGGAAATCCAACTCACTTCACCAACACGAATCCTAGGCAAAATTTACTTTCTATTCTCTACCTTAGTCTAAGACAGAGTGATTTTTTCTCAGAAAGGCCACTAGGACTTTGTCCTATTTCCTATACAAGGACCTATCTTCTCTTGGTTGTAACCTACACACAACAACTAGCGGACAATGTGATAACAAAATGTATCTTTCTATCCAATAAGCTAATTAGCGATGATGTCTAGCTTCTGTGCTCAATCCAATCTGAATGCAACTAAGTTTTGTGTTCTGAATTGATTGGTTGGCTCCAAGGCTTGGGTGTTTGGTTTTCCTTGTAGATCTCTCCCTTTGACCACTCAACATAGATTTCTAGCTTATAGTAGAAAATATAGATTTGTCATTGTTATGATCATCAAGACAACTAATCCAATGGAAATTATTTGTAGTCTCTAGAGGTATCTATTTCCAACCTCAAAACCCAAATTTTGCAAAGAAAGAGACACATGGAAAGAGTAAATTGGATATAATTTCAACAAAAAAACAAAACTGAAGTAATGGCCACCCAGTTTGATAGTAAAATAGTAGGATGAGTGAAGCATTCAAGATACAAGAGAACATGTAGTAACTATTGGTAAGACTCAACCAACCTTTACATATCCTTCATATGGGTGTCATTAATAAAATTAGATCTCTACTCTCTCATGAAAAAAAAAACACACTCCTGAGACTTGAGATTGTTCCTAAACACCATGTTATTAACCCAACTTTGGACAATCCTATGCTTGGAGAAATGCTTCCTTCTCTCCTGAATGTTAGATTGCTTTTATTTGTGTTTCTAATTGTATGAACTCTGTAGAGAAAGGTCATTTCCCTAAGACTATCTTCGACATATGCAATACATGTAAAGAGAAGAGACGTTGTCTTCAACATCCATATCATTCAACAAAGCTTATGGAGACTTTACAAAAACCCTTTAAGATGTTTGAGTGGTCTAACATAGGAGGTGGCCTTGACACATTTTTAAATATGCTCGAATTTTCATATTGATAGATGTTTAAATGGTTTTTGAAACCATCCCAGAATAATCTATTGGACTGAATATTTCAACAATATATGGATGTATACTCGTTTGATATTCGCACTTAATTGTGTGAGAAAAATCTCATTACATTTCTAAAATTCAAACTCAAGGAAAACAACTTTGATTAACTGATCTTGCATAAATTGTGGGATTATCCAATGCCAAGAATTATTTGGCACAAAGGAGAGTCACTTAATTTTCCAGCTATGTAATTAAATGGAATGACAAGGCAATAAAATTCCCAAGTAGATGGGAATCAAACTAGGCTTGGAGAGATAGATGTAGTTTTTGACTAAGGCTCCCATTAGAGAGAAATTCAACTCAATGAGTGGGAAAATAAAACAACAACCAATGTAATTTATCAATGAGAGTGAAAGAGCCCCTTGGGATAAGTTTGGCCCATATTCTTATCGTACATCCTATACAATATTGAATTCAACCTCACCTCTGCAATTTCGGCCTGAAGCAAGGTGGAATCTACCTAGGTAATATGAATGAGGTCACATAGGAAGAGTTACAACACATAGGAGAGATATAAACATTCAACAACCAAACCAACCAATTTAGAAACTCGCTAATCTATTGCAACGACTCTAGAATGGTAGCCATTGATCCTATAATTCAAAACGAATTGGATGGAGGTCCTTCCATATCTATTGTAGTTAATTTAGTGAGTGCCATGGATATATTATATGCAATAATTAATTCCAGTCGAGTCTGAAATCAATTTCCAAGTAAAGATTCTAAAAAATTACAATTTTACAATTTGACATTCATCATCGCAATCCATTAACAAAGCTAAGAGAAACATTTCACAAAAATAATTTATCCACAACATAGATAAATTCACACACAAAGATATAGAGTTTACCCTGGAAACCCAAATGGGAAAACCAACTTCGAATGGGGCTTAGTCTTTTCATTTCGATAATCTTTGTTACAATATTCTCATGAATTTCTATGCCTCTTCCTCTCTTGGACAAAAGAACCTTTGAGAATGAGAGTAAAGGAAGAAATAGGGAGAGTTGGGGGTTAAGGGAAGGCCAACAACCACACCTTTTCATTTCCCCGTCCTCAACCTTATCTCCTTTTTTTCTTTTTCATTAAACCACTTTTTTTTCTCATCTTCATCTTGTCTTATTCAAGTTTTACATTTTCATTGATTTACTAAAGTTTTATAACCTTCATAAATTGTCATTTTAATCTTGTAGGTACAAAATATTACGCCCATTCGTTGGTTTAGATCAATTTTGGATCACACCTCGCCATTGAGAGGCATTTTGGTCTCCAAAATCTCAAGGAAACCAATCTAGATCATTGTACTTCTTTATTCTTCTCTAGAACATGGCTCTGACATTGGCTCCTGGATACAACTCTAACTCTAGCTCTGTCTCTCTTGTTCTTGCAGTATAGACATTTTCTCATTGACTATCAGCTCAAATTAATCCCTAGATCTGAACTCTAGACTCAACATTGATTCCCATATCTCTCTATGTCTTGGTAACTGTCCATATTATTAGTCATGAAGCCAAGTTAAATGTTGGTCTTCTTATTTAGTGTGACCCTAGCATTTTTCAATAACCTATCAGTCCCATGAAAGGAAGTATGGTTTGCATTCTCTTGCTAAGATTAGTTGCTTCCTAGCATGGAAACAACTCTCTAGTGCTTTCACATTCTTGCAATAACTTCATGGAGTTCTCAAGAATTTCTCCCTCCAAGGACATTGAGCCCCATGCATCAATATTTGGCACATCTCTAGAAAGGAATTTGTTTTTTAGAATATTGTAGGTAGAAAATGGAATGGAACTTCCTTGGTGGGTGGAATTCACCCATTTTCCTCTTTGATGGTGATGCAAACCTCTTGTGCTTCTATCTCTCCTTGGACAACTTATTCTCCTTAGATTGGATATGTAAGCAACTCTCCATATCTATTAGGCTTCAATTTCCACACTCTCCTCTTGGATGGGTGGTATCTGGGGTGATACTCTGGGTGAATTCACCAACACTTCACTTCCCAATGTCCACTCAACTTGTAGCAGTGGAAAAATTTATTTTTGTCACTAAAAGAATTTCCTAACATACTCCTCCTCCCCATGTGTCTTTGAGTTTTTTGTTGGATTGGAGAAGTCTTCTTTCCATTCCTCCTCTGAAAGAAATATTTCCTATGACACGTGGCTTGCTTCTCCCAACAATATGTTCTTCCCAAAAAAATAACATGCCTCTATGTACCAATATCTCACAACGCTATGACATCTCTTCTTCCAACAATGAAAAACAAGGGATGTCTTGTTTGATGAAGACCTCTTGGTATTCTTCTTCATCTTTCCGCGACTAATTGGTTTTTTTCTTCTTCTGAGTGATGGTGAAGGTCGAGTCTTCAAGTTCTTATTATCACCGCCCTTCTTCAATTAAGAATAAAAATGATGAGGTGGTAGTGGGTTTCGACCTTCATGTATTGTTTCTCTCTCTTATGATGAGAAATCCAACTCGGTCATGTCTTTATCCTTCACAAAGTTTCTTCATGATCATGAAAGTTTCCACTCTTCCATAAAATCCAAGGTCTTCATTATTGGCCCTTTGTGTAGCTACAATGGGGCTTAGGATTCCTTGACTTCTCTTTCCTAACCCTTGTCCATCAGAGGCCATTTTTCTTAGGATCTTGGAACCAATTCCTCTGGTATGTTGTTCAAATTCACCAATATTCTCTATAGAAATTTCTACGAAAGGTGATCTTACCAAGGTGGTCTCGATCATGGTGTTTGTTGAGGCAATGGAAATGGATGGTGGCCTTGCTTTATGGTGCTCTTGGACAACTACTTAGAGCCTTTCCAAAGCCTCCTCCTTATTTTCCAACTCTTGTTCTAGCTGCATCATCATCTGTGTGAGCCAACCCTCTTACCAACTATCAATTTGGATAACCTTTTCACCAAGGTGTACATGTTTTTCTCTATGCTTGTACCAATATATCATGATTGTAGTGAGGGAGTCTTGGTGTTATTCAAACTACTTCTTTAGTAACATCCTTCTCCATCTTTTTCATCCTTTGGTTGAACATTTGGACCTTCTCCTTTAAGATTTTGGTCTCTTCAAAGTTATGGTAGTTGTGTCACGGTCAAGGATGTAATTTCTTTGATACCATGTGATCCATAAAGAAGGGATTTATATCCCACTCACTTCACTAACATGAATCCTTTGAAAATTTTACTTTTTGTTCTCTATCTTAGTCTAAGACAAAGTGCTTTGTTCTCAGAAAGGCCACTAGGCCTTTTTCCTCTGTACAAGGACTCGTCTTCTCTTGGCTACTAATCCTTCTCCTGGTTGTAACATGCATGCAACGACCAATGAACAATGTGATAAAAAAATGTATCTTGTTGTCCAATATGACAATCAAGACTGAGTTCTAGATTCTGTGCTTAATTCAATCCGAGTGCAACTAAGTTTTTTGTTTTGAATTGATTAGTTGGATCCGAGGCTTGGGTGTTTAGTTTTCCTTGTAGATCTCTCCCTTAAACCTCTAATCAGAGACTTCTAGTTTATATTAGAAAATAGATTTTTGTCATTTTTATGATCATCAAGACAACTAATTTAGCAAGAATTATTTATAGTCTCTAGAGGTATCTATTTCCAACCTCAAAACCCCAACGTCGCAAATAAAGAGACGCTTTCAGACAGTGACTTGGATATAATTTCAACAACAAAATAAAATTGAAGTAATGGACACCCAGTTTGATAGTACAATAGTAGGATGAGTGAAGCATTCAAGATATAAGAGAACATGTAGTAGATACTAGTAAGACTCAACCAACCTTTACATATCCTTCATATGGGTGTCATTAATACAATTGGAGATATTCCCTCTCATACACAACACAACACACCCTTGAGACTTGAGACTATTCTTGAACATTGTGTTATTAACCCAACTTTGGACAAGCCTATGCTTGGAGAAAAACTTCTTTCTTTCCTAATGATAAAATGTTTGTATTTGTGTTTTAATTGTATGAACTCTGTAGATAAAAGACATTTTCCTAAGACTATATTAGCGAACTCCAATACATATAAAGAACATAGAATTTTTCTTTAATGTCCATATCATTCAACAAATCTTATGGAGACTTTACAAAAACTCTTCATGATGTTTGAGTGGTCAAACAAAGGAGGTCGCCTTGCAACGTTTTTAAATATGCTTGGATCATCATATTGATCAATGTTTAGTTGGTTTTTGAAACCATATTAGAATAATCTATTGGACTGAATATTTCAACAATATATGGATGTATACTAGTTTGATCTTGACACTTAGTTGTGTGAGAAAATTCTAATTTCCTTTCTAAAAGGAAAATTCAAGGAAACCAACTTCGATTAACTAATCTTGCATCAATTGTGGGATTATCCAACTCCAAGATTAACTAATCACCCAACTATGTAATTAAATGTATCAACAAGGTAACAAAATGCCCAAGTAGATGGGAATCGAACCAAGAATGGAGAGATCAACTGAGTTGTTGAATAAGACACCCAACGGAGAGAAATTTAACTCAATGAGTGAGAAAATGGATCAATAACTAGTGTAATTTATGAGAGAGTGAAAGAGTATATTGGCTTGTGTGTGTCTCATACAACCATTGTATTATCCGTGCAATGCTAAAATTGGCCTCGCCTCTACAATTTCAGTCTCAGGCAAGGTGGAATCGGCCTAGGTAATATGAATTGGCTCACAGAGGAAGAGTTACAACCTGTAAGAGAGAGAAAAATGTTCAACAACCAAACCAACTAATTTAGAAAATCTCTAATCTATTTCAATGACCCTAGAATAGTAGCCATTGATCTCAAAATTCAAAGGGAATTGGACGAAGGGTCTTCTAGAGCTATTTCATTTAATTTAGTGAGTGCCATGGATATATTGTATGCAATAATTAATATCAATGGAGTTTGATATCAATATTTAAGTAAATCATATCAGAAATTACAGTTTTACAATTTGACATTCCTCATCATAATCCATTAACAAAGGTAAGAACAACATTTCACAAAAGGAATTGATCCACAACACAAAGAAATTCACACACAAAGACATAGAGTTTACCCTGGAAACCCAAATGCGAAAACTAGCTTCGAATGGGGCTCGGTCTTTTCACTCCGAAAATATTTGGTACAATGTTCTCATGGATTTCTATGCCTCTTCCTCTCTTAGCCAAAATATCCTTTGAGAACAAATGTGAAGGAATAAAAATGGAGAGTTGGGGGTAAGGGAAGGCCAACAACCATGACACTTCTTTTCTCTTTCCTCAAAATTCTCTCCTATTTTTATTTTATTTTTCTTTAAACCACTTTTCTTTCTCATCTTCATCTTGTTTGATTCAAGTTTTACATTTTCATTGATTAACTAAAGTTTGATAACCTTCATAAATTGTTGGTTTAATCTTGTAGGCACTGAATCTTACAACCATTCATCGGTTTAGATCAATTTCAGATAAAAAAAGCTTCATCTAATCAATTGGAAAGTGGTCAGGGATCCTAAGGGAAGAGTGTTAGAAATAAAGGGATGTGCTCATTTTTCCATAGACAATATAGCAATATTGTCACCCAACCATAGGCACAAAGTCCACCCCCAAGCACCTTAACCTTGACAAACATAATAGTTCTGGAAGCAAAACAATAGCCAACCAAGGTAGCACATATTTCTCCAAGGCTAGTGCACCAAGCAAGAATAACCAAATACCAAGTAGAAAGTCCAAACCATAACCAAGAGAAAGTCCAACCAAAAGCCAAAATCCCATTTGTAGCAGTTGTAACTGCACTCCCTCTCCAAACTTGCGCACCACTAGTCTTTTGCAGTTGTGAGTGACTGAGTGTCTAATGAGCTCTAGTGCCCTTTATTTATACTGCTCTATCTCACTTGACTGGGCTGGATTCTCCTTTTGGAGGCTAATAACTCAATATTAAATATTCTCTTGAGCCGACTTGTCTTCTAGGGTTATTATCCAATGTTTTATGGTTTCTCTTGCTTCCCAGAATATTCTAGTCTTGTCAAAGGTTACATGTGGAGGTTAATACCTCCTGCAACTACCATAATATCAACACTCCCTACTAGCTAGGGAGGTATTAAAGGTAATGGTCTTGAGCACAAACATACCATTCAAATGATAGAATTATCATAGCCACAAATGTTATCTTATGATCAAGTATATCAACTCACGAGCAACATCATCACTATTAGTATCATCTGATAGCATCAACTACATCATCTCTCGAAGCCATATTCCATCTGAGTGATCGGGCATGATGTTGAATAAATCACTCACTCCATAGAGTGATACAAAGACCATTCTTCTAATCTGGACATACGTCCTAGAAGAATGGTTGTCCCAACAGATGTTGAAAGCTACACCATGGGATACAAAGACCATTTCTACAGAAATGTCAGTCACAAACTATTTTATAATTAGGTCATATGTACCATAGAGATCCATCTCTACCTATACGCCTTAGAAAATATCGGTCTTGAACCATTTTCTTAATCGTGCCACAATATGTGCCTTAGGAAAATACAACTCCATGATACGTCAACAAACTTTCAACCTGGAACATTCTCCACAGAGAGAATGCATGTCCACCAACAATATTTTCTGTCTGGACCATTCTCCACCTGGAGAATTCCTGTCCACCAACAATCTTTTCTGTCTGGACCATTCTCCACTTGGAGAATTCTTGTCCACCAGCACCCTGACTATCCATCTAGATGGAAATCAACTCCAACACTAGTGGTAGTGTCCATGGCACTCAGATAGTAGCATATTGTTTCTATAATTCCATCCAATAGAGCACACCTGTGTCTATCCATAATAGTATACAACTACTATCCAGTGGTACACAACCACTCCTAGTAGCACACCGCTACTAACCAATGACATAGTCACTACTAGTGGATCACATCCACCACAGTAGTATATGTTAAGTTATAATGTTGTTATTAGGTTATTTCCAAATTACATGACCATTCAATGCATTTCTAAAACAACAACATAAAGAGGATCATTGAAAGAAACACAATCACAAGGTACGCATCATTTTATCCTGGAAACCCTCATGGGGAAGAAAACCCAACAAAACTTCCTCAATAATAGATTTCCAATACCATGCCAAGCCTAAGACCAAAACACCAAGAATATGAATATTTTCCAGGTCCTATCAAGCAACGAACTTGGTCTGTCTTTGACCTCAAGTTGGCTCTAAGTTTCAACTGTCAATGAAGGTATTGTTGTTGTTTTAGGACAACCAACAGTTCAGGAATTTCTTGCTGATTTGTTACAGTTACATTATCAATTTTAGGTGCTCTAGCATGTAGTTTTAGTCACCAAGGGTTAGCACATGCATACTAAAATAAATGTAATACACCTAGAGATATTTATAGTTGAAAATAAAGCAATTTCCAGCAAGACCACTGAAATGAAGCCAGATGCCAACTGGAGGCTCTGATATAGAAACTCCTATACAATACTCTGATACTGATGAGTAGCCTCCCTCTGAAACAAACCTCACTGCAATCTGAGATCTCTAAGTGCTCCCCACTGATGATTCACCCTCCTCCTCAAGTGCACCCTCCTTAGAAATGGGATCTCCCCATTAAATAAATTGGGGACTAAGCCTGCTGACTCTCTCCATGCAAGGAGGTGCCCAAGATTTCCTCTCCCAATTCCTGAAACCTCATCCTCTTGCTCTCTCTCAAACTCAAGGAGTGAACAAATGAGTGAATGGCCTCTCCTTGGCTTCTTGCTCCCTCCTTTAGGATGCATAAGGAACCTAAACATTGGGTGGATGAGATCATCTCATCTGATCCCTAATCAATGGTTGAGATCACTAAAAAATAATCTCATCCAAAAACCCACTTTACTTAAGTTTCCATAGTTTCACTTTATGTCTATTAATTCACCCACTTTGTGAATTAATTGTCACTTTAGGCTAAAATGACAAAATTTTACTTTTGACTTAAATCTCCTAAGTCAAAGTGAAATTAGACTTAAAGTACATTGTACAAGGTACATAGTACTTCCCTCATGTGTTTAGAAGCTCACAAACAAAAGGGGGCCACTTTCCAAGGTACCCAAATCTCAATAGAATAAACTAAGATTGAGCACTCACCTCTCTTCTCCTTCCTCCTGCAACTGCAACCACCTTCAATATATGCACACTAGATGGGTGTGTGTGAGTGTGTATAAGTGAGGCACCATCCTCACATATAAATACTAGTTGACGAGGTGATAGGGTTATGTCTCTTCACTTAGTGGGGTTGACTTATTTTAGGAGTGGTTAAAACGAATTTATAAACACTAGGGGCCGACTTCTCAAACACCACCATATAAATATTGTTTGAACAATCCACAAAAGGGGATTTGATCTTATACAAGACCCGACATGGTCAATCCGCAAAACGAGATTTGACCTATAAGATAATAACTCAATTAATTAGAATATTCTTCGAAGTTACAATATTTCAACACTCCCCATAACGAGAAGGGTATTCTACTGACATGAACCAATGCAACATCATCAAGAGAAGGAGAGGGAATCATCATCATCAACATTTGGAACACTGAGTGACACATCTACAAATCATCAAAAAAAAATTTCATCATCAATATCATCATCGTTTACAACATGGATCTAGAGTAACATCATCAATATCATCATCGTTTACAACATGGATCTAGAGTAACATCATCATCATCATCAACATGAAGCTGGAGCATCAACATCAATAGCACGAAGCTATAACAACAACATCATCCACAACATGAGGCTGGAACAAAAACAACATCAACAACACGAAGTTGGAAAAACAACATCATCAACAACACAAGGATGAAACAAAAGCATCATCAACAACACGAGGCTGGAATGACAACATCATCAACATATGGCAACAAAATGAGGCAGGTGCATCAATAACAATATTTGTTGTACTTTGACAGATCGTCCTTACCGTACCTTCGAGATCTGCCCAAGAATCATAAGATTCCCTAGGATATAAAATCCTAACAAGCTACCACATGGTACTCTGACAGATCGTTCCTACCGGACCTTCAGGATCTACCCAAGAATAACAAGATTCCCTAGGATATAAAATCCTAACGGAGCTACCACTACTCACTACAAATGGCATATACATGCACATGTACTCTGACAGACCGTACAAACCATCTTCTTTTGTTCCAATAACAACTGCATCTTCTGTGGTTTTTCCTTTAGGCCACATAAGAACTTCGCCATCTATAAATGCAACCCTGAAACCTTTCTTAACTAGAGATGAGATAGAAAGTAAGTTCTTTGTCAAACCTGGTACATAAAGCACATCATTCTCATCGGAGTTCCTGAATCAAGTTTGTAGGTGGATTATCCCATTCCTTTGATAGGGTACTGATAATCATCTCCAAGTGAAACTTTATGGGGGAAGTCCTTTTCTGTAAGACTAGAGAGAATGTATTTATCACCTGTCATGTGCTTAGAGGCACCACTATCTATGAGCAAAGTATCCGCTCCAGGTGTCACAGATCCTGAGAGGGATGAAAACAAAACATAATATTCAATCTCTTCTTTAGTTAACTAATTGGGTGGCTCATCATCTTCAGCTGCATGGGCATGATGTCTTTTGTTATTTCTTTTCTTGTATTCTTCCCTTCTAGCAGGACAGTTCTTAGCAATGTGTCCCATCTTATCACAATGATAACATTGATAAGAGGAGAAATATTTTCCCTTTATTTGGCCCTTATGATATTTGTGGAATCTCTTTGGAGGGTGAGATTCTTTATAAAAGTGGGTCTCCTTTTGAAAATGAGACTTTTTGCTTTCCTCCTTTAGCATGAGAAGATAGGGCTTGACCTTCATCTCTTAATAGGATGGATTCTTGGTTGGCTACTCTTGCTTCTTCTTGAACACATTATTTCCATAAACTATCAAATTGGAGTTTCTCTTTTCTTGCACAAATAGTTTGGATGAAGGCATCCCAAGGTATTGTGAGACCATTAAGAGTTTTCATTATAAGTCTATATTCATCTAAGTTGTCTCCAATTTCCTCTAATTGTTCCTTGAATTGAGAAACCCTAGCCAAATAGTCTTGAACTGTTTCTCCTTTCTGCATATTTGTATTCTTGAGTTGGATTCTCAAGTTCATCTTCTAGTTGATGTTCTTTCCTTCATACATTCTAGTTAGGGAATCAAACATATATTTTGGAATTATCTTAGAAGACACTTAAGGGATTAAGTGGTCTTTAATGGAATCTACAATTATTCTTTTAGCCCTAATCATATCCTTTTTGTACTTCTCTTTGGCATAATCTTCTTCAGGTTCCAGTACATTTTCTTTTATGAATTTTGCTTTTCATTCTCTTCAAGAATGAGTCCAATTATGTACTTCTAGGAACAAAGATTTTCCACACCTTCTAACTCTTCAACAAGCTTGGTGCCTGCAGACATCTTGACCCGGAGCTAGGAAAATGACTAGAAAATGAAAGTGCTCAAAAATGAATCTGAGCTTACCATGAGATGTGATGGGATGAAGTGAGTTGGTTGGCACTGACTGTTTCAAACAATTCCAAGTTTACCCCTTGAAACTTGACCTGCACATATCTAGACTAGTACTTCTAATACTGGTTCTAGTTTCCTGGTACCAGCCAAAACTAGGGTTTTAATTTCCGGAGAATATAGCCATTGAAAAAGTTCGCTGAAGCTGATAAAAGATGTGCCAGGGAAAGGCACACTTCCCAAGATAGTTTTTGGTCAAAAAATCTTGTTTAGTAAAAATACCTAATTTCCTTCTACGACAACGGTGATGTTTTTAGATACCTAGTGAAAGGTGCTCTATTTAGTAGAGATTTGATACCATGTTAAGTTTTAATGTTGTTATTAGGTTATTTCCAAATTACATGAGCATTCAATGCATTTCTAAAAAAACAACATAAAGAGGATCACCGAAAGAAACACAATCACAAGGTACGCAACATTTTATCTTGGGAAACCCTCATGGGGGAGAAAACCTAGCAAAAAATCCTCAATAATAGATTGCCAATACAATGCCAAGACTAAGACGAAAACACTAAGAATAAACTGAGAATGAGCATGTGCCTCTCTTCTCCTTCCTCCTACAACTGCAACTGCCTTCAAGATATGTGCACTATATGAGTGAGTGTGAGTGTGAGTGTGTATAAGTGAGGCACCATCCTCACATATAAATACTAGTTGAGGATGTGCTAGGGTTATGTCTCTTCACTTAGTGGGGCCGACTTCTTCTAGGAGTGGTTAAAACCACTTTATAACCACTAGGGCCTGACTTCTCAAATACCACCATATAAATATGGTTTGACCAATCCACAAAATGGAATTTGATATTATACAAGACCTGGCATGATCAATCCGCAAAAGGGGACTTTATCTATAAGATAATAAATTAATTAATTAGAATATTCTTTGAAGTTACAATATTTCAACAATATACAACTATTGTCCAAAGACATATAGTCTCCACAACAATCATATCATATAATATCAACCTGCATAAACAATATCATGATACAAACTCAGTCATATGGACCATTCTTCCACTCACATCTGTGAGATCTGAAAGATCATATGCCCTTAGAAAGTAAAACATCATCGATGGGCTATTTGGACTATTCTTCCCAAGCATAGAAATATAAATGTCCCTGATTTCTGAGCCTAGACCATTCACCTAATTGGGCCATTCCTCCGACACTAATCATAGTGCAACCTAGAGAGAATGAGTCTGCCCTAGGGAATGCTTGTCCCTAATTGTTGAACTTGGACAATTCACCTAACTGGGCCATTCCTCCGACACTAATCATAGTGTGTAATATACCAGATATAAAAAGTATGCATAACAGAAATAAAATGATAGAAATGGTTGAATAACAACAATATAACTAGAACAATCACCAAAATAGCACTGAAATGATATAAGAACAAAAATAGAAATAACACTTTGATTCTGAAAGCAATATTCACAGGCCTCTTCGAGGGGGAGACCTCTAGTTGAGAAACGCTCTATTACAATATTATCCAAGCTAGGGTTCTCATACCCTTGACTCCTATTTATACTAAATATGTCTATTAAAAGAAGCATCTAGAGGAAGATCCTTCTAGAAGCGAAAGCTTCTATTAGGTCTTCTTACATTTGCCTTACTCTATTTTATTGAAAGGCATTATTAATATTGACCTTTATTACATCCGAATACATCATTTTACCTATGTATGGGTTAGGACCCTAACATGTCCGCCCCCTTAAAAACAACCTTGTCCTCAAGGATTGAGATGAGGAAATTGCTACAGAATGGTAGCTGGTTCCCAAGTGGCATCTATTGGAGTTGTATCTTTCCACTATACTAGCACTTCCTTGATGGTTCTCTGACGTAGGCGACGCTCACGTTGGTCCAAAATGGCTTCTGGATGTATCCAAATGGATCCTTCTTCAGCTAACTTGGGAAGGCTGGTTTGAATTTGGCACTTAGCTCCAATCACCTTCTTTAAGCATGAAATATGAAAAACAGGATGTAGCTTCGAATGGCTGGGCAAAGCTAATTGATAGGCTACTTGTCCCACACACTTGAGAATGGTATAAGGACCATAAAATTTGGGCGCCAGCTTCTGACAATGCTCAACCTTGAGGGAAGTTTGTTTGTAAGGTTGCAGTCGAAGAAACACATGATCCCCTTCTGTAAATTGACGTTCAGAGTGACCTTGATCCGCTTGTTGCTTCATGTGATTCTGTTCCATGACCAAATTCTCTTTGAGGGTATGGAGAATAGCCTCTCGAGCTATAAGTGTTTGGTCAACTGCCTGGACCTTCGAGGCACCCGATAAGTATGAGAGAACTGAAGGTGGCTTCTGTCCATATACCACTTCAAAAGGAGTCATGCGTGTAGATGTATGTTATGAAGTGTTGTACAACCATTTATCTAGGGGTAACCATTGAGCCCACTGATTTTTCTTTTCCAAGGCAAAAAACCTCAAATACGTTTCCAAACACTTGTTGACAAATTCCGTTTGACCATCAGTCTGGGGATGATAAGTTGTGTTGAGGTGCAATTTGGTGCCTTGTATCTTGAACAGTTCTTGCCAAAAATTTCTTGTGAAAGTTGGGTCACGATCAGAAACAATAGAGTGCGGCATGCCATGAAGCTTGAAGACCTGATCCATGAAAATTTGAGACACTGTGGATGCTGTAAACGGGTGTTGAAGGGCGCAGAAATGAGCATACTTGGAAAGGCGATCGACAACCACTATGATGATTGATTTATTTACCGATTTGGGTAAGACGATAATCAAAATCCATAGAGATATCCTTCTAAATAGCAGGTGGAATCGAGAGTGGTTGTAGCGTTCCCAGAGATTTGACTGTTTCTCCCTTGTTGCATTGACACACATCACATTCAATGACAAAATTATGAATGTCATGTTTCATACCATCCCCAAAAAAGGAACGTTTGACCCTGTCATAGGTTTTGGTGAACCCGGAGTGCCCTGCTGCGGGTGTAGCATGAAGCTCATAAAGTATTGTGGATTTAAGCTTTGATTGTTTACTTAAATACAAACGACCTTTTTATCGAAGTTCCTCATGGAGCCATGAGTACCCTGGGGAAGATGGAGAATTTGACTGAAATTGTTGGATCAGATGCAAAATTTTGGGATCTTGTAGCCATTCCCGGTGAATGGCTTGGAGCCAATCTGGTACAATGAATGAAAGAGAAAAAAAGGATCCTTCATCTTCATATTTGTGGGAAAGTGCATCCGCAACCACATTGTCTTTTCCTTTCTTGTAAATGATCTCATAATCATATCCAAAGAGCTTAGTCACCCATTTTTTTTGTTTTGGGGAGGAAATGCATTGTTTCAGAAAATACTTAAGGATTTGATGGTCTGTCTTAATCTGGAAACGTTTCCCCAATAGATAAGGGTGCCACAGATCAACGACATGCAAAATAACCAATATTTCCTTTTCATAGATGGATTTGCCCAGATTTCTTTCAAATAGTTGCTTGCTGGTAAAGGCCAAAGGTCGACTCTCTTGCATAAGGACAACACCAATTCCTTTCCTTGAGGCATCACATTCCAACACAAAGGTCTTTGTGAAATCGGGAAGGGCGAGGATTGGTGTGGTGCACATGGCCATATTCAAGGTTTGAAAAGCTTGAGAGATGGCTGGAGTCCAAGTGAAAGAGTTCTTTTTGAGGAGAACAGTGAGAGGTGTTGCAATCTTCCCATAATTCTTAACAAACTTGCGATAATACCCTTTTAAGCCCATAAATCCACGCAATCTCTTAAGAGTATTTGGGTGAGGCTAGTCTTGCATAGCTTCAATATTTTTAGGATCCACTTTGACACCATCCTTACCAACCAGATGACCCAAGTATTTTACTTCTGAGGCGCCAAAATCACATTTAGACTGTTTCAGGAAAAGTTGGTGCTGAGAGAGTAGATGGAGAACTCGCTCCACATGAACAAGATGGTATGTCCATGTTTTTCTATAGATAAGGATATCATCAAAGAAAACTAAGACAAAATGGTGGAGAAAAGGAAGGAAGACATGATTCATGAGGCTTTGGAAGGTGGAGGGGGCATTACACAAGCCAAAGCGCATGACCAAAAACTCATAGTGGCCCTCATGAGTTCTAAAGGCAGTCTTGGGAATGTATGCCTCTTGCATACATATCTGGTGGTAACCCAAACGAAGATCAAGTTTAGTGAAGAATTGGGCACCACTCAATTCATCCAGGAGGTCATCAATGACAGGAATGGGGAATTTGTCTTCGATGGTAAGTTTGTTGAGGGCACAGAAGTCAAGACACATTCACCAAGAACCTTCTTTCTTCAGGACCATGACCACAGGAGAAGAGTAGGGGCTCGTACTAGGGAGAATAATGCTTGCATTAAGGAGTTCCTGGACCATTTTCGCAATTTCATTTTTTGGGAAAAGGGGTGACGATAGGGATGGATATTGGGAGGAAGGCTTCCGGGTACAAGGGGAATGGAATGATCATGAACACCACGAGAAGGAGGGAGTCCTTAGGGAGTGGAAAATGCCAATTGATGTTTATAAAGGATGGCTTGGAGGTCTTGCGGGACCAAGGGTGTCTCTATTGCTTGTATGGCATGGAGTTGGGTGATAACACTAGAATGTCCTTTTTTGAGCAGCTTTCCATGCGATGGGAACTAATGATCTCATGTGAACTGACGGTGATGCCTTGGAACTTATATTGGTGGCCCTCCTGGTCGAATTGCATGGTTAAGTCTTTAAAATCCATGAGAATGGGACCCAAAGTCCTTACCCAATCTGCACCCAACACAATGTCACAACCTCCCATGTTGATAGAAAACATATGGGATTTTAGGCGATAGTCACCAATTTGGAGACGCACATTTTCACAACACCCTCCACATTTCATGGAACCACCATTGGCAATCATGATTTGGAAATTATTGATAGCATGTATGTAGCAATGAGTTTCTTGGGCAATGCGACAATGAATACAATTATGGGTGCTGCCACTATCAACCATAATGATGACCTTCCGATGCTTGATGTAACCGATTAGTTTGAGGGTTTGGGGAGCGGAGAAGCAAGCGAGAGGATTGAGGGAAATGACCGGTTCTACTTCGGGAGGGTCCGAGGGAGGATTTATGTCAGTGGATTCAGGTGACTCAGACACAAGGAGAGTTTCTACATCCTCTTCCGAAATATCCTCGGAGATGGCCATAAAAAGCTTTTGTTCTTTACACTTGTGGCCCGGGAAATATTTTTCATCACAGTTATAACAAAGGCCTTTGAGTTGGCGTTCAACCATTTCATCCCTGGTCAATTTTTGGATCTTTAGTGGAGCAGAGGGAGTAGTGGGATTTACTAGTATAGGGCGAGAGATAAAGGAGGGTTTTTGGTTTTGAGAAAATACAACCTGTTGTGCTTCTTTATCTCTTTTAGTATCCTCCACCCAACTCTGAGGCTGAGCCATGAGGACATGGGCCTGAATTTCATTCTTGCGGCCGCTAATAAAACACTCTCGGAAAAAGGCATCAGACATGCCCTCTGTTCTAAAAGCCAGGCGCTCAAAGGAAACTATAAAGTCTTCCACTATTCCTAATTGTTTCAACTTTGTCAAATGGCCCAAATGGTTGGTGTTAGTGTCAAAGCGTTCATAAATCTCTGCCACAAAGTGTGTCCAAGCGATATACCCTTGATGAGAAGTTTTTCTACATTGCCACCATTGCCAACGTTCTTGATCTAGATGGAGAACACCATACCGGAGTTTGGCCAAGTCATCTGTAATGTCGTATAAAGAGAAATAATGTTCCATTTGGGTTACCCAACCAGTGGGGTCCGAGCCATCAAATTTGGTCACATCCACCCGCGGAAGGGGTAGGTCACATTGAAAGTGATGGTTCTGAAAGTTATGGGAATGAGAGAAATGGTCACCTTTAGTATGTGGAGGTGAGGAAGAGGAAGGGTTATTTGTAGGGATATGCAGTTTGGTGCAGAGTGCCGAAAAGATAGATTCAAGTTGGGTGGTGAGGTCTTGTTTGATTTCCTCCATTGAGGACTGCATGGTTGTATTGATGGTGGCAACATTAGCATTGAGTTGTTTCACTTCTTGTTGGGTCTCGATGAGACCAGATTGCAATGTGTTGAAGTGAGCTTCCAAGTCTTGGCTATGGGTATGGGCCATGACGATGGGGGAACTGAAATGGGGCGAGCGGGCGGGGTAATTTTTTTTTTCCGAAAAATGATATGGATGAATGTGATAAGGGAGAAGAGATGAATCCAATGGAATAGGTCTCAAATAATGGTGAAAAAATCTCCAGACTTTTTTTTTTTACACCTGTGAAGTTATACTTCGGTCTAAAGAATACTGCAGTGATGAAATGCCCAAATGCTTAACCAAGAAGAAATGTGTAGTGATTTGGCAACCCGAACACAATTGTGCGACAATAGATCTTGTTTTTTTTAATTTGTTTATGTTTATGTCCCCAAGGGTTAGGTATTCAATGGTTCTATAGATAAGGGTTTGCCTTGTGATATAGCTCTCTGATATATGTGTGGGGTCCAATAGTAGTACTCGGCCCAATATCTCAGGGCACTAACTAAGGAGGATAGACCGTACCCTTAGCCGTACTACCCGACTACCTAGGTACTAGAGAGTATCTTCCCG
>SNQJ01S0022449.1:0-18552 GCA_010110895.2 Picea sitchensis
GCTTTGATCATGTTATGCGTGACTGGCTGCTTATGTATCATGTTTTCGCTGTGTAAATGAATTATTGTTAAATGCTATGGAATGTGTGATTATAGCAGTAATGAGATATGTTTCACTCTGTATTTTAAATGTGTTTAATTGTGGTTAAATGCATTTGTTTTTAAATCCATGTAATGAATGGTAAACCGAGTGGTTGGGTGAACCTGGGTAGTGAAGGGTACACTACACCACTCATCCAACTTTTGGCAAGAGGATGGTTTGCTTTTATTTTTTCTTCCAGGGAAGATGTAAATTGGGTATTGATGAAGGTTTGGAGTATGGAAGTGATGCCTATTTTTCTCAAAAGGTGGACTCCAACCTTTGATGCCAAGAAGGAGCGGGTGGATGAGGAACCCATCCGGGTTCGTTTGTTGGGTCTTCCTATGCAGTACTGGAACTTTGTCAGGTTTGTAACAATTGAGAACAAGCTAGGAAACTTCATTGAAGCGGACATGTCTTTTGAAGAGTCGGGTCATATGTCGGTGGCTAGGATTCTGATGCGGCTAGATCTTTGGTCGAGTCTTCTTCATGATTTGGTATTGAATCGATGTCTAGGTCTTTTGTCCAAACCCTGGACTATGAAGGTATTCCCTTGCGTTAATTGAATGGAAAGATTTAAAACTAAGAAAAGGACAAGCAGTGCAAGAATACACAGATGGGTTTCATAAAATGGCATTGATGTTAGATATTCCTTTACATACCCAAGAAACTCTTATGAAGTATATAGGAGGTTTACCTGCACATATTTAAAATACTGTATTCATGTTTGGACCAACTAATCTTGAGGAGGTTTATGCTCAAGTGACAAACATTGAAGCAGGGAAAACATGTGTTGGAGTATCAGGGGAATCATCTTCAAGGAAAGAGGACAAAAGGAAGTGGCATGGAAAGAACGAAAATTCAGTGGCGAAAAAGGAAGAGAATCCCTCTTGCAAGCATTGCAAGAAAGAGGGGCATGATGAGGACCGTTGTTGACAATTGTATCCCGAGAAGAGGCCAAAGTGGTTCAAGGAAAAGAAAGGGACGCAAACAGTTGTGGCAACAACACGACCCATAGACTTGGGATTGGATTCAGGTGACGAATCTAAAGTCTCATTCGTTGGTATGACATGTAAAATTGGTGAAGGAATTGATTGTATAAGTAACTTGTTTCACATCATGGTCATCATGAGGCACACTAAGGTTGATACATTGATATATAGTGGATCTCAATCTAACTTAATTTCAGAGGAATTGGTTAAGCAATTGGGATTAAAAACATGGATACATCATAAGCCATACACACTTAAATGGATAAGCAACCATCATCAAATGCACATAACAAAGAAGTGCACATTAAAATTTGCAATTTCATCTAAGTTTGTGGACAAGGTAACATGTGATGTGGTGCCACTAAGTGAATGTGGAATGGTCTTAGGTATTCCATACTTATATGATCGTAAAGAAATCTTCTATAGGACAAAGAATCAATATCATTTAACCAAAGCAGGTCAAGAATATGTGGTTCATGCTCATCATCTAAAGGAAAATAAAAATCTTCAAACTATGGAACAATTAAAGAAGGCAGTTCAAGCAAGCAAGAAACCTATAATTGTTTCAAATGAAGTAATCTATATTAAGCAAGAACAAGAGATTATGGTAGAAAGGAAAATCAATCACAATTTGCTTCAAGATAAGCTAATGTCGTGCAAATATTAGAAACATATCATCTCATTTGCAGTTATGATTTTGATGCTATCATTAGTAATTTTGTCTACATGGATGATAGTAGTTTTAGTAAGATGTGACAGGGTTCAAATGACTAACAATATGTTGGCAGTTATCATGATTATATTATAGTTGATCTTGATAAGACAGGTGCATAGGACAGAGTTCAGAGATAGGGAACAAGAAGGGTGGCCTATCTCGAGCTTGATGACTGGTCAGTAACTTTTGGGGACCAATAGGTCCTTTAGTGGGGAGGTGTGATCCAGAATCGGATCTAGGAGCTTGATGGGGCTTAGAAAGGCCTAAAAATAAAATTTCTCAGAATGGCTTCAAAACAAACGTGTGCGTAGGTCACGTCGATACGAACCCAATGCAACTAGAATGGGATCAAACGAACATCGTATGCTCCTAATATCACGTTCTGTTCGTTTCGCCAAACAGGCAAAAAGTCAACCAGGTCAAAGTCAACGTTGACATTAGCATGTACGATAGGTGACATCAGCATGCATCAGGCTGACATCATCATGATCTCATGATGATGTCATCATGTTGATGTGGCATCACCAGGAGGTGACACGTGTCACTGAGTTTCGTCATTTTCAGGCTGAGTTAGCATTGTACAGATTTGACACGTGTCACCGTATGGATGACACATGGCAGTTCGTACAATGACGTGGTCTTATGACAGATGGATATGTGGTGTACGGATGACATATGGGTAGGTGACTAGGCATATAGTCTGACATGTGGTAGGGTGACTGGTCGTACGACCTACTGACGTGTCGGACAGGTGGCAGGGTGACTTGGCGTATGGTTTGACGATGTGGTCCAATCCTGGGTCACCACGTGGCCCAATCAGGTGGTGCCACATGGAACCCTGTAGACGACCAATGAGAGCTAGGTAAAATTTTGTTAGGACGGGAGGTTCAAACCTCTATCCTCCTCAGGCGCCAACGATTTAACCACTGGGCGCTAACCATACGGGCTACACGTGTTGCTTGCATTGGATTTGGCACAATATTTATATGTGTTGTTGGAACAGGGGCAGACCCAGGGTTCAATGCTTCTACAACACACCAACAAAACCCTAAATATCGGCCCTTTCAACAACACCTGCGAAACAAGCGAAGTCTCACCCGAGGTAGAGGCAGGGGGGGTTACAGGACTCAGGTGTCTATAACCAAGCTGTGACATAGATATGTGATTACAACACTTCACAGAGTACTTAGGAACAAAATTCATTAATATGTTATCCTTATTCACATCGCAGATCAAACCCTAAGTACAGTTCGATGCAGTAATACTAAAGATTAAGCACTCTAACCATCTAGCACATAGCACTGAATCAGATCTAGCATTCACCAATAAAGCACTAAGAATCCATAGATCTATCTAACATTCATAAAATTCAATGCACTAAACAGATTCAAAGCATAAACATCATAGCACAAAGAAACTCATCAACACAAGATTTATGTGGTTCACCCCAGTGTGGGGCTATGTCCACCAACTTCTTCTTCTTCTATTATTCTGCTTCAATCTCTTACATTCATCTGCTCTTGTGCACTAAGCCATAGAGCCAAGCTTCTCACCAGACAAGTGATCTACACACTGTGCACCAGATCCACCTTCCCAAAATCAGGTCAAGGCACAGAGCCAACTCCTCTATGAGGCATAGAGCCTTACATACACGGTTTGTTGCACAAAGCAACTCAGAGCCACTTTCACTTAGCTACATACACTTCACTTGTCTCTTACACTTAGATACATACACATCACTTGTCTCTTGCACTAAGAACACTTCGCTACTTCCACATTACATTCCTTCCTATATATACTTTTACATCCCTTTAAAAAAGGCCTAATCATGGGTAAAACCATGGGCTGAAATCCCAAAAACCCTAATACAAAAACCCTAATGAACCCCTTGTTGGGTCCACAAACAAGTGAGATCTCGTGATCTTAGCTCTGCCTAGGCGCTCCATCTTCGAATAGCCTATCGAAGTCCAAAAGTGGTCAAACCCAACCATTGTTTCCTCAAAACTTGGTCGAGGGCCAACAGGCCCCCAACACTCACCTATGATTCATCCCGAGTCACTTAGATCTAGGCAATGTTGCTTCATAGGCCTCGAGCTTAGCTCGAGCTGCTTCGACTTTCTGCTTCACCTAAGCTTCCTACTCAGTGAACTCCTGGATCATTTTCTTTGTAACAGGCCCTTCCAGGTGTTGTTCCACTATCACAACCACTTGGTCCAATTTCGATCCTTGTCCTTCGATCTCTTCAAACACCGTGCAGGCTTCCTCCTGCACCGTTTGTAGCCTCTATGTGACTTCCATTACTTTTCCCTGGATCGTAGTAATCTGTTGTTGGGCCGCACACTGTTCTTGTGATTACTTCATTCTCTCAATTGCAGTGAGTGACTTCATCTGCACTTGAACTGTCAGTGCCTACTACTGCGCCTCCTGTATTTGCGCTTCCAACTTCCTAAGCTCTGGATATTCTGTGAGACGTTCATAATTTTGTGCACTTTTGCTGCTTAACTACTTTCATTCTAAGGTGAGGGCCTTGATCCTTCCTACTATGCTCTTAGTGGCTTCCTCCCTCTGATCACTCATTTCCTTCGGAGTGCTTGGTACTTCTTGAATCTCCAGCTCTGTTACCCTTGCTTGAAGATCCTAGACGACCTTAGTGAGCTTCGTCACTTGGGCCTCAACTACCTCATGTTCCTCTTGTGTCGAGCCTGGCACAAAGTGAATTGCTTTGCTTACAACTTCCTTGACTGCAGTCTGCTCTGCGAGCTACTGGTCCTTTTCCTTCTGTATCTATGGTTTGTCTCCCTCGAGCATCTCCCAAAACTCATCTCTCTCATTTTCATACACGATTAAACAGTACTGCTCAACTCGCAGTTGCTCGAAGATCTCCTCGTTTTCTTTCTTCAGGGCATCTATAGCCTGTTCCTTCTCTTCTTGGACTCGCTGAAACTGAGCGTATGTTGCATCTGCAAGTATTTGAAGTTGGGCTGGTTCATCCCCCAAATCTACAGTCTCCGACGAGGAGGGCGCAGTAGGTACTGCACAGCTAACTTGAATAGCTCGTTGTATCTCCTTCAGATCCTTCTCAACTCTTACATACAACTCTTCTTTCTTCATGCCATATCTCTGTAATAGGTCCTCAGATGCATCCTCCATCTCTCTGCAGACTAGACTAATGTCATCCTCTATGAGCGTAGCCTCTAGCTGGGGCTTACTTGCGCATGTATTCAGTAGGGGGATACTTCGGCGGTGTAGCTTCACCTTCTCCTTGCTTTTCTCCTTCTTCCCCTCCTACTTCTTGATTTAATTTATCTCCTCCTCCTCCTGCGGGTGAGCCAGGTCCAATTTCTTTTGAGGCGTTATCCCCCTCATTAGTCTCTATGTCGTGGACTTCCTCCTTTTTCTTCTTCTTCTTTGCATTGGTCTGTCCGACACGTTCGGCCCGGGTGACCAAGGGGCTTCCGATGATGTCAGGGTCAAAGAGTTCTGCATCATCAACTGGTACAAAGAACTTTGTCGACCACTCCTTTGTGATCTATTCCATGTCTTCGTCTATCATCTTATAGTAAGACTATAATTTCTCCTTACTCTCATCCCTGCGTACAGTGATATAAATGAAATGTCGAGCTGCGTGGAACTTAGCTAATGGTCTGTTCTGGTGCAATGTTCACGGAGTCATGCGTGGGAACAACTCAATAGAAACCTTCAACTGTTGATACTAGGCATGGAACACTGCGTTCGATTGCCACTTCTTTGACATGTCATTCGTGTACCATAGAGTGGAGAACTTTGTGTCCAATGGCTCCAAAGGTTCAATATCTGGGAAGGCAGCTCCTTCCAACATTTTCCAAACGACAAATGCGATCAACACAAGGAACCAACTGAAATGGAACTAGTATCCTTGATCCTGCGCTTCGCGACGATCTTTCTCGAGCTCCTTGACGAGGTAGCTCACCCATATCATTTGCATCCCCTCCATGCATTTTCCTACGAGTTCCACCACAAATCCATTGACCTGCGTGGGGCAGTTCCTTCTGACGATTTTGCCAACTATGAGTTGAAAAGCTAGGCACACTGTGCCATCCAAGATGGAGGCTACCTTGCAGCGTCTCTTTCCCTTCTCAAATTCATCGTATGCCTCCTTAATGCGCTACGCTAGGGAGTGATCCGAGGTCTTCCCTATGTAGAACTGTTGAGGGTCAGGCCCCTGCATGCTTAGTCTTGTGATCAGGTGGATCAATGCTGGATCCATAGTAATGCGCCTATCGAGCCATAGGTATCCTCCATGATAGCACGACAAGAGGAGTTTAACGCAAGCGGTAACCTTCTAATGTCAGCCAAAGTGAGGGATCTTCATCATGTTGAGTATCGTGGACTACACGAGCTCCTTAATCCATAGCTAGGAGACTATGCAGGGATTCTTCCTAGTCGTCTTCATCAAATATCTGTAAGGCGTGAGCATCGCATAGTTCTTTATGTCATCGAGATTGAAATTGTTGTTCTTCAATGTTGGAATCTATCCCAACTGTCTTGCTTCTACGCATATCCCTTTTGGGATGTATGCGGTGATCAATGTGTACTCAAAGTCCCATGGAATGTTGTCATGGTTAACCACGCCAGCCAAAGGCAGGATGTAATCAGGTAAGATCGATGGGATCTTCTTTGCATTATCCAGATCATCGCAATGCTTACTTCGCTTCTCGGTGGCAGGGTTGGCACGTTTCGAGCGACATCTAGTCAAAGGGGAATCCTGCAGTCCCCTGGTTGACGATGCTTGTACTTCCTTAGACATAGCTTTATCAGCCATAAACTTCTTCAGAGCTTATTCAACGAACTTCTCTAGTTCAGTACGCTCGACCGACATTCTCACTATGACCAAATAAGTTAGGGTGGCGGGGTAAACAATAGATGGTGAGGTCTGAGAGCACAACTCGACACACACAATCACTTCTTTGTTATCTCAGATAATCACGGGTAGAAAAAAGTGGTCCCGGTGCAGCGTCCGACGGGTTAAATAAGCAAGTGTCTTAACAGATTCCTCCAATGGGCAGGAATGCCTCAATCAATACGAATTAGTCCGTTGTGGCATGGTGTCAATGTCCCAAACATGTTCTATTCTCCCATAAATGCGTTTTCTATCCATTCGAAGCATTGTTCTAACGGTCGGGGCGCCTCCAAGGATCATATAGCTTTTCCATGGCGAAGTCCCATTCTATGTGGTTCTGTTGTTCCGACGAGGTTCAGAGCCTGCAAGTCTTCTCTGTCACTTCCTGTAGCTTTTCCAACTTGGATTTCTTCTTACTAAGCTTCCTTGCCTTCTTTCCTGTTATCTGAGTCTCTGGATTCCTCTTTCGATTCGTATTCTTATCTTCTCCTAGCATGGTAGCTTCGCAATGTTGATGTGTTCTCAAAGGGTTCGAAGGTAATACCTCTTTTCTTACTAACTCCAGGGTGGGTATACTTTATTCTTGCATCTGCAGGTCCTACAAACCTTCTTGCATTATTTCAACCTTGATAGATAATTCTCTTGCGTTTTGTTGCTTCAACTCAACTTCTCGTTCTTCCATCAGTAGATCTATTCTTCTAGCTATGGAATCCCTTAGCTCTTGTTTTTTATTTTTTGTAGCTTCTTCCTCTGCTTTCCTTCTGATATGATCCTTCTCGATCCAAGTCATTCCTAACAAAAGTGGAAAAGGGGTGTTGTTCTTAACAAACCTAATAACTTCAAATTCTTCTTGAGTCGATGTTCCATGGATGATAACAAGTACATTAGTAACTATTCCACATAGGGTTATCATATTTCCTTTAAACAATCCTATCCTTCCTAGTGAAGGTACCACAATAGGCTTTCCCAAAATTTCCCAAGTGCTTTCTGTCATAATATTCACTTATGTCTCTTCATCCAAGACACAATCTATGTCGAAGTCTCCTATTCTTGTATTTATGCGTTGTTTTTCCTTCAAGATATCTAATAAATTGACATCTTTGTGATCATCCATTACTTCTTTTAACTGTACTAACAAAGTCTGAGATTTCTCTGATTCTTTCTCTTTATGATTTTCTAATATGCTCTTATTCTCTTGGCTCATGTTCATTTGTTCAACTTTAGCAATCATCCTTGGACAGTCGTCAACTTTATGACCAACTATTTTACACATAGACAAATAGGACCTGCACCAGGGCATTCCTTAGCAATATGTCCCGGTCTTCTGCAGTTATAACATAAGTTCAATCCTCTCTTTCTCTTGTAAGTTCCCCAACTTCTCTCGTACTGTGCACTAGGATCACAGTGCTGGACCTGCAATCTGCAAAAATTCTTTCTAGGTTCCTGCATCCACGTATTAGTCCAAAAAGTCTTTCTATGCATAGGAATAACATATCTTTCTCTAGTTCTATCGAATTTATTCAGATCAACTCTTTCTTCTAACTGTACCCTAGCTTTTAGACTAGGATAGAATCTATCAAACATACCTAGATTCATTCTTTTGAAACAAAAATTTCCACTATCTTACTCTATCAAAGCACAAAACTTTACCTTTTTCAAGATCTTACCTCTTTTTCTTTAGATCGGGTCTCTTTCTTCGCACAAAGCTTCGCAACTCAAGTAGAATATTGCGCACTACATCAACAGGTCTATGCACAAAGCTTCTCTTTTCTTTCAGTTCCCAGCAATCACAGTTTCAGGTCCTAACAATGGAACCATTTGTTGGCACAGGGGCAGACCCAGGGTTCAACGCTTTGACAGCGCACCAAAAAAACCCTAACTACCGGCCCTTTTGACAACACCTATGTAGTAGGTGAAGTCTCACCCGAGGTAGAGGCAGGGGGGGTTACAGGACGCAGGTGCCTGTAACCAAGCTGGGACACATATATGTGATTACAACACTTCACAGAGTACTTAGGAACAACATTCATTAATATATTATCCTTATTCACATCACAGATCAAACCCTAAGTATAGTTCGACGCAGTAGTACTAAATATTAAGCACTCTAACCATCTAGCAGATAGCACTAAATCAGATCTAGAATTCACCAATAAAGCACTAAGAATCCATAGATCTATCTAACATTCACAACATTCAATGCACTAAACATATTCAAATCATAAACATCATAGCACAAAGCAACTCATCAACACAAGATTTGCGTGGTTCACCCCAGTGTGGGGCTACGTCCACCAACTGCTTCTTATTCTATTATTCTTCTTCAATCTCTTACATTCGTCTACTCTTGTGCACTAAGACACATAGCCAAGCTTCGCACCGGACATGTGAGTTGTGCACTACGCACCAGATCCACCTTCCCAAAATCAGGTCAAGGCACAAAGCCAACTCCTCTATGAGACACAGAGCCTTACATACATGGTCTATGGCACAAAGCAACTCAAATCCACTTGCACTTAGCTACATATACTTCACTTGTCTCTTGCACTTAGCTACATACACATCACTTGTCTCTTGCACTAAGCACACTTCGCTACTTCTACATTACATTCCTTCCTATATATACTTTACATCCTTTACAAAAAGGCCTAATCATGGGTAAACCCATGGGCCGACATCCCAAAAACCCTAATGAACCCCTATTTGGGTCCACAAACAAGTGATATCCCACGATCTTAGCTCCTCCTGGGCACTCCATCTTCGACCAACCTGTCAAAGTCCAGAAGTGGTCAAACCCGACCAATGTTTCCTCAAAACTTGGTCGAGGGACAACATGTGTTGACTCGTGGCGCTTTGGGTTGGTTAGGCCCCGGTCGACGGGGATGTAATCCCATGACCAAGAGCTATAGAACAATTCTACATGGTTTGGGCATGTGCATGGAGGATAGGTCCACATGGCTAATGCTGTAACCAGGGGCTGAGATTTAGGGGCCGATGAACTAGGGGCCAATGCAGAGGTGCTAACGCCTGGCCTTATGGCGGGCTCCCATACGACTAGGGGATAGCGCATAAGGGGATGTGCCCCAATATTTATCCAAAGTGGTTTTTTCAACTATAGCATATGGATTTTTATGGATTTTAGGCCTGTTGTTTGGAGATTTTTGGCCCTTTTGGGGGGATATTGGGCCCTTTTTTATGCCAGATCTTGGGGGGAAGTTGGGATATGGTTACCAACTNCAACTATAGCATATGGATTTTTATGGATTTTAGGCCTGTTGTTTGGAGATTTTTGGCCCTTTTGGGGGGATATTGGGCCCTTTTTTATGCCAGATCTTGGGGGGAAGTTGGGATATGGTTACCAACTTCAGATCTATATAAATAAGGCCTTCTTGAGGCCATGGGAGGATATTTAGAGCAGGTTTATGCTAAATATTTTCCAAGGCAAAGCCATTTTTATGCAGGGAAGCTATTGAGGAGCGCACCTTTGCGGGCCATTTCTGGGAGCTCCGGTCATCCATTTTGAGTGTTGTTTCTTTTGTTGGGTTCTAGAGATATGGTAGAACAAGACTAGATAATTTTTGTAACCTTTTGGCACTGATGTGATGTACTCATTGAGCTTTGAACAAAACTAAGAAAGCCTCACCCACTGAGACGAAGGCCCGAAGACGTAGGCGAGATTGCCGAACTTCGTTATCACATTGGTGTTATGGTTTGTTGTTGTTTTATGCTTTGTTTCATATCTGTACATGTTTATATGGCTGTTATGCTTCTTATATAACTTCTTCCTCTTTCTGTAAGCTTCTTCATTGGTTAATCAACACATGCTTAATAACTCAACCATTGTCCTGTAAAATATTTTTTTGGATCAAGTGGTATGAGAGCTAGTTGACGTTTGGATTTGAGTTTTGCATGTTAAGCAGGGAAAATCTATTTTGTGGTGAAGGCGATCTTCTTGAAGAGAATCTATTGATTGGATTGAGAAAGAGAACTTCTCAAAGCGAGAGGATGGCATCGGAAGAGGGACTTTCTCAGGATGAGAAAGAGTTTCGAAAAACTTTCTTTGCTATGTCGGAGATGATGAAGGTTTTTTATGAGGATTACTTGGAACAGAAAAGACCAAATATGGGTGAATCTTCAAAAGGAAAAAGTGAAGAAGGAGAGGTTCCTCCTCAAATTCCTCCTTCACCTCCATCTTCACCTCCTTATTCTCCTTCTTCTTCAAGTTCAAGTTCTAAAAGCACCACAGAGAAACATGTCTATAAATATAAGAATGAAATGCCTTTATTAAAACTTGATGTTACATTCGAATGACCCATGTATGATGGTGAAGTTAATGCAGATAGAATTGAAAATCGGGTCAGACAAATGGAGTTCTATTGCAGTGTGAAACAAATCAAGGATGAGGCCACACAAATCAAGTTGGCATCATTGAGACTTGCAGGCACATCACTCATCTGTTGGAAAAACAAGTTGCAAAATGGCACACAACTAGTGGGTAATGTATTTCCATCATGGCAAAGTTTCATTTATGCACTTAGAAAGAAATTCTATCCTTTGGGTTATAAATAGAAAATGCTAATTGAATGGAAAGCTTTAAAACCAAGAAAAGGACAAACAATGCAAGAATACACAGATGGATTTCATAAAATGGCATTGATGTTAGATATTCCTTTACATACCCAAGAAACTATTATGAAGTAGATAGGAGGTTTACTTGCACATATTCAAAATATTGTATTCATGTTTGGACCAACTAATCTTGATGAGGTTTTTGTTCAAGCGAAATACATTGAACCAGGGGAAAAAGTTGTAGGAGTATCAGGGGAATCGTCTTCAAGGAAAGAGGACAAAAGGAAGTGGCATGGCAAGAAAGAAAATTCAGTGGCAAAAAGGAAGGGAAAACCTCTTGCAAGCATTGCAAGAAATAGGGGCATGATGAGGACCGTTGTTGGCAATTTCATCTCGAGAAGAGGCGAAAGTGGTTCAAGGAAAAGAAAGGGAGGAAAACAGTTGCGGCAACAACATGACCCACAAAGTTTGGATCAAATTCAGGTGACGAATCTATAGTCTCATTGGTTGGTATGACATGTAAAATTGGTGAAGGAATTGATTGTATAAGTAACTTGCATAGGTTACCTTATCCTGCAAGTCAAGGAGGATAAAATACTTGCATAGGTTACCTTATTGGAAATATATCGAAGAATTACCCTTATCTGGAAGGGTGTAGAAGAAGGAATTCGAGGCTCTAAAAGATCATTCCAATCAAAGGAAACCATCCTAGGACTTGGAGGTAGCATACTCGAAGAGACTAGAATTCTCCATAGTGAAGAAGGTACAGAACTAGAAATGATAAGGACATGGTCGAAGGAGACATCACCCTCCAAAAGAAGAGTGGGATTGATCGAAGATTGCATCGGCAATGCCACTTCCTTAGGTTTGTCACTCTCTAAGAGAAGAGTGGGATCGACCAAATATTGCATCGGCATGACCACTTATTCAATTGTTGGTTGAATAGGATGTAAGACAACAAGGTCAAGAGATGCATCACCCCCAAAATAGGATTGGTTTTGGTCAAAGATTGCATCGACACGACCGCTGGTTGAACAGGATGCGAGACAACAAGGTCAAGGGATGCATCAACCCCTAAAGGAAGAGGGGTTTTATCCAAATATTGCATCGACATGACTGTTGTATCAACTAAAGAAGGTTGGGAAGCCAAAGACAATTCAGAACCCGAAGGGACCCCAGGTAAGGACCATGCTCCTGGTACCACAACAACAAAAGGACACAAATGAGTAAGGTGATATCCTTCACAAATCCTACAAAGTAACTTGGGCTTATGTGTGACACGCCTAGGCTTCTCAATTGTATGAATGCCCCCAGCATGACTTGAAGTGGCTGGTGATATGCTCTTAGCATGACTTGTAGAGGCTAGTAGAAAATCTCCAACATGACTTGCAGAGGTTGGTGATGAATCCCAAACATGACTAGCAGAGGTTGGTGATGTATGTGCAGTGTGACTAGTGATGACTAGACTTGTTCCCTCAGCATGACTTACAGTGGCTAGTTGCGGGTCTTCAACATGACTTGCAGAGGTCATTGACCAATCTCCAACATGACTAGCAACGGTTGGTGATGGAGCTCCAGTATGACTGGTAGTGAATGAACTGGCATAAATATGGTGAATCGGTGCCATGAAGTCGAAGGTACCCATAAGGGATGAATACATTCCGACACCGATATTCTCAGTTTATGGCTGAGAATTGTCGACCACAGGGATCGAAGGTCCAAAAGATGCATTGGGTCTAGCATACGCAACAGATAACTGGTCTATCATCACGATCTTCCCATCGAGTGGAAAACAGAGGGTACGGAAGATGACAGTCATAGAATAAGTCCAATTGTGTCCTAGTAACAAGTTATAATCGAGAGGTGCATCTACTATCTCGACATCCACCTCTAATGTCTTCCCACCTAACTGGACCGAAAAGGCAAGAAGAATACCATGAGCACATAAGGAACAACCGTCAAAAGTAGTCAACATGGTCGGCGATTGAGAAAGAGTCGGGGAACCGAGATCTTTCCAACATATCAGGGACATCACACACGTAGCAATGCCTTCATCAACAACCACATGTTTGATGGTATACTTTGAGTACCCCACGTGGATTTGAAATGCCACATAGTAAGGCAAGCGAGGCTTCACATCTGTGATGTCAAACTTGATAACTTTTGAGCCACTGGGGTCTAGAGATCCAAACACAGATAGAAATACATTCCTCTGAGAAGGACATGTCTCGAGTACCTCCAGAGCCGACATTGCACAAGGGGTTTTACCCATGTCCTCAACAATAGAGTAATTATGGGCGGATCTAGCATTTGGATTATGGGTAGAGCACTTGAGTACTCCTTTCGGAATATGAGGTGGTGGCTTTGGTTTTTCAACATGTAAAGGCGTCTCTGACGGAGGAGGAGGAGACTCTAGAACAGGTACAATATGTGAGGAACTATAATTGCGAGACCGGGTGGCTACATTAACCTGAGATTTGACCATATTGATGCACAAACGGTCACTGTCTTGTGGCAGTGGGTTTTGACTCCCATCGACCACATTTCTGATGTTTGGGGAAATTGAGGCCATGTGTTGGTTATGTGGGAAAGGATTCATCAGCACGACAGGTGGTAGAGATAAGAGATTCGCAACTTCTGCAATTTTGGGGCATAAAAGAGTAAGTTGATCGCTTGTACAAAGCTTACAGGGAAATTTCACCTTACATCTTTCTTTCTTTCCCTCACCATCATTATTACTCATCTTCTCATTATTACCAGTGTCCTTGGGTTTATTCTTCCCACCCTTACGATTATTATTACATCCTTTCCTCTTATTCCCATGTGGTTGTTGGTTACAATTTGGGTCGATCGACGATTGCACAGAATGTACCTTCACCGACTTAGTGGGATTGGAAGACATAGACAAAGCTAACCCTCCTGTAGACTGGTTTAGAGACAAATCTTTCAAATGGCTTGTCATCGAGTCTACGGATTTCATATTGGAGGAGCCTACAATTCCATCAGCATGAGGTCCGGGATATTTTCTAGGGTCATAGTTGACCTCGGTGCGTCTGGAAGAATGTCGTATAACATCCCAGACTGAGCGTATATAAGATCCAACTGCTAGGCTTTGAAGATTGCTTCTTCCTCAGATGTAACCCTAGATGTAGCAACATCCTTCCCGATAGGAGGTTGAAAGGACTTAAGGAACCACTATAAAATAAAGTTTGGGGCTATGGAGGTCTTAATCAACCTCTTCCGTCTACGCCACTCCTGGATGTGATCTGAGATATGAGTGGCGGTGTCCTGGCGTAAAGTCAACAAAAGTTCTATGCCATCATCATAACGAACCGAAAATTGGAAGTGGTTAAGTAAGACTAACACCATTTGACTAAATGTCCCATATGCCCCCATAGGTAGCTCGATATAACATTTCGTGGAAACTCCAATAAGGGTGCATTGAAATAATCTTAATTGGATGGAATCGTCATTAAGGGAATTCAAGGAGCACATAGGTGAAAGGTGGTAACATGATAACCGGGATCCTCACCATTCTTACCTTTGAACTTCGGAATGTCCGAAGGAAGCTTGGTAGGGACCGGGGAACATGTAGGATGATGACACACATGGTCGTTCATCAACTTAGACATGTTTGGCAGATTAAGGGTGGCCAAAAAAGGGAGACGGGGTTGCGGCATCTGGCCCCAAGCTCCCTGGAAAGATTGTGTTTGGGGAAATGCATCCCATCTAGAGTTCTGGTAAACACCATGGCCCTATCTAGGATTGTAAGACCCTCCTCCAGGATGATTCATACAAGGTTGTTTGGGAATCATTCCAATAGGAATGTTCTGATGGGGGTTATAAAATTTGCCCCCAGTCGAAGTGGCAATGGGTTGGGGATTGCCCAAGGGGTGAAAATGACATTCTCTGGGTGTGAATCTAGAGGATAGAGGTGGATTCATCATTCTAAATGTGTTGGTTGGAATCAACACTAAATAGGTGAGGGTATAGGATGGAACTTGAGCCGAAGCTTGTCCGCCAGGTTGGTTTCTCCACCCATAAGAAATAGGATTCGACCCGGGGCTAAAAGAAGGAATGCCTCCCATAATAGGAGTCATTTGAGGGATCTGAGAGCCACCAAATGAGAATGCAGTATAAGGAGGAGTTGTGCCCCCAATTCCAATGCTAGCATTAATGCCAACAACTGGGATGGAGTTGGAAAACTTCGAAGTAAAATTTGGCATACCATAGGAAAAAGGACTAGAGGCCATAGGGATGGAATGAACATTATAGCCCCAGTGAGTGACCAAGAGACCCAAATGGATTTGTGGCAATAGGTTGAGCATTTACTATAGGACGAGAAATAGTGATGATAGGTTCCTTCGACACTACAACCATTGTGGTTGCAAGAGTCGAAGGGGTGCCATTAACTATAGTAGGTATGGGATTCGAGGGGCTCCAAGTATTTTTATGACTCTGTTCAGTACTCATCCTTGTAGAATCACAAGTCTGAAAAGTGGAGGTGTGTGTACCATGTCTAATAACTCTATGCCTTTTAGAAGGAAAAGACTCAAAATCCGACGGTAACTGTAACAAGTGACGGGACCGATGGGGATGTTAGCCTGACTCCATGATTACTTGAGACTCAAGATACAAAAATAAATCCTAAGTCCAACTAGTAATCAAAGAGCACACCAAAAATAATCAAACGACCAATATGCACACAAATGGGGTAAAGTGGTTGAAAGGGGCCTCCCTCCATAAAGAAGGTATGTCTTTCCCAAGAGGGGCCTAAGACTCCCTACTAAAGATCAAAGGTAACATAATCAGTTATAAGGTCCCTCATGGGATTAAAAATGTAGTCGGTCAGATCCCTCCGGAGAGGTAATCCTCCATAAAGGTTGTGTGTTGTCCGACCCTTATTTGAACCAGGGTACCTGTAGAATAACCCCTGCAAGTAACCTATGTGGTAGCCAAGTCAAACAACTAATAAACCACAGTATAACCGATGCATAGGTGAATAGTCATAAGTCAGGTCCACCGTATGGGCAGGGTAGAAAATCTCGAAACCTTGAAAGCACCGCCTCTCACGGAGGTAAGGGCACTAGCAAGATCCCCAGATACAAATAGATCCCTAGAAATATGTTTGATGCTAGGAAGGTATCAGGGGGATATCCCTTCAACCGACTTCACCCGACCTCGTGTTTAACTCCAGTGTAAGAGAAGGCCCAAGATATTACCGATTACACAATGGATTTCTCCACTCCCTTAGTTAGACACATTTGTTGATTTAATAGCCTTGGAGAAGTTTACTCACAAAATAATATTCCAAGGAACTAAATCCTAAGCTAGTTGGTGCACCCTAAAAAATAAAATCGTTACTAATCAATTTTAAATTATAGCGTTAATTTTAATGGCCATGCTTACTCAAAAAGGTGTGGTGGTGAAACTCATGATGTTATGACTCAACAAGTAAAGTAAATATGAATTTAATGCAAAGTCCTAACTTCATTTTTCAATGAATGATATGCTTCCTAAAACAATTCAATTTTCAATTTCAACTCTGCAATTATGAATAAAAATGCAATCTTTCTTTACATGCACTAAGCTAAATGACAAAGACTCAAAAGATCAAAAATCCAATCAATGCAAAATGCCTAGTATTTTTGTATTTTCAATATAGGAAAAATGCAAATGGATGGACTGAACAACAACTTGATATATAAAGAATCTACTGTATATAGAAAGAGACAAATCAAGTAGGATACCAAGGAGAAAAGCACCCAACCCAACATACAAGGACAATCAAAATGAAAATATGATGAGAAAGACTCCGCCCAAAAATTCAACCAAAGACAGGTTTCCTGTCATCCCACTGACACTTAACAGTCACTACAAAGACCCAAGAAGACTCAACAATCATCAAAACCTACCTAGCAACCACCAAACCCAACAAACAAGAAAAAGAGGTTGATGTACGTGACCGTTCAAGGGAAAAGCGTGTATGTACGCAGCTTGCCGAAGGACAACTCACGTATGTATGTGTCTGTCAAGCAAAAAACCACGTATATGTGTCAAAAACACAACTAGGCGAAGGAGAAGGATGAAAGACTCAGACCCAGAGTGAACAGAGGATGTCAAGCAATGATACGACAAGAAACAAAATATGAACGAGAGAAATCTAAGGATAAAAACACTCCAAACCCCAAGAAAGAAGATTCAATCCCCAATATGGTCGCCAATTTTGTTACGAGGAAAATCTCTCTATGGCTACGGGTAAACCACAATAGACGGAAATGACTGCAGAAATCAAATCTATTCTCAAGTATCCTATATAAACAAATATGCTAGCAATACAAGATAAAAGTCCTACCTCGTCCAGACGTTCGATGAAGTCCACCGTTGAGCACTTGACCCAAAGAAATATACCTGCAACTAGTCCTCAATAACCAAGCAAAGCAAGCATATGGTGATAATATATGATGTTAGCACATTCCATAGAATAATCCATTAATATACATAACAAATATGCCCATGGAATGATAAATCAAATATTTGCAAGATATCAATTGGATGGGAAAATAGTGTTTCTATTAATCTATGATCAACAGAAGTGAAAATGTTATAGACTTTCGTGTTGGCACGGTTTAGAACCGAGAAACTAAGTTCCTTCTAGCTGGGCCTCCACCACTTCAATCCTCCAGCAAAGGCAAGCTCATGTAAGAGAGACAATGGAGTTCTCACTCAATAAGGGAAGAGCTTGGGGGATGAACATTGTGTTCATACTTAAAGGACAAAGGGATGCAGACTCAATGTGAATTGAATAATTCCTCCATAGTAACTTTGCTCTCAAAGTTGAATTCTTTCTCCTCCTTTGCATAACTCAGAATTGGCCCATTTATAGCCTTCAAGTGGAACTGAAGGGACGATTCAGAACGTTTCCAGTATATGGAAGGCCAAGGATCATTGATCTCCTATTGTGACATGGAAACCCGACACCATTTTTCATTTTTGGGCACAAATCCCGATGTACGCTTGTTGTAGTGGTGCAACCTGCGTATACACGTGTTGTATAGTATGTAAGGTGTGTATATGTGGAAAAATGTATTTTTAGCTCTGGAATTTGCAAAAAGGGATGAAAAGTTTGCATAGGGAAATGGAAAAAGGCCTTCTGTGAAATATTGCATAGGGTGAGGCAAATCTTGCTATAAGAGGAATGGGTGTGAGAGTTCAAGGAATTTCAAGGTAAGGTCTAGGTCTACGTCTTTCCATGCCTTTTGATGTCTAAGTCTTTCCATGTCTAGGTATTACCATGTATAAGAGAGAGAGAGAGAGAG
>SNQJ01S0022449.1:18562-42820 GCA_010110895.2 Picea sitchensis
TTCTTCAAACTCTGGCTTCACGATCTTTCCTTTCACAATATCCAACACTTTATTCTTAGCAAGGATGAGGTCAATCCTTTTCTTTCATGCTCTGAAGTTAGAGGCTCCATCTAAATTGTTCTCAAACTTCATAGAGTTAGTCATGGCTTTCTTGACTTGGTCAAACCCTAGATTTGACCAGAAATTCAATCTTCACGTCTTGGCCTTTTGAGAGTGCCAGGAGATGTGTTGGGCTAGGGCGCACTGATCTATCTAGAGATTAGGTCAATCCATTCACTTTAAGGTGCCTCAACAAGAGGTTTAGGGTTTCTACAACTGCTCCTGCTAGTAACCCTAGCGGCAGTGTCTTGGGAGCTGCTTCTGCTAGTAACCCTAGCGGCAGTTCCTCAACGAGCTCAATATCCTAGTGGCTATGTTTCCTTCCAGCATTTATACTGAATGAAGGAGGTGTGGGCCAATAACCTATTAGAATATAGAAGATGGTGTGCTAATTTTACCGTTGATGATACCCTCGTCACCCAACCATAGGCCGAAGCCACCCTCCGAGCACCTTAACCTTGACTGAGAATTCCTCTAGAAGCAAACCCTAGGCTAGACAGCCAAACAAAGGGTAGTGCACCTTTCCCCAAGGATAACGCATCACAAAAAGCTGATCAAATAGTCCAAACCCTAGCTAAGAGATATTCAAGCCAATACTGAAAACTTGCTGCTACTGCAGCTGCACCTGCAGCTCTCCTCCACATGTGTGCACCAAACTGGGAACTGCAGTGCACACCATACTGGGAACTGCAATTATGAGATGCTGTCAAATGAGAACTGGCACCCTGTATTTATACTGGTTCTACCAGATTTGTTGGGGCCGACTTCTTCTTCTGGATATGTGTCTGTTCAGTATATTATTATTATTTCTGGCCGACTTCTTCTCTTGGAGGCTAATAACCTAATATAAATTATCTTCTTGAGCCGACAAGACTTCTAGGGTTATTATCCAACTCATTAGGGTTTTCTCTTGCTTTCCAGAGTCTTCTATTCTCGTCAGGTTCACACATGGAGGTAAATACCTCCCGTAGCTACCATAATATTAACAGAATCTGTACCAGTAAAAGATTGTAGCATAGAGACAACTGCACACTTCTTGTTTGAACAAGTTATCACTAGATTTGGGTGCCCAAGAGTTTTGATGAGCAAACAAGGAACACACTTCATAAACAACACCATCCTTATGTTGACTGAATAATTTGAAGTTCATCACCAGAAGAGCACACAGTACCACCCATAGGCAAATGGCACAGTAGAAGCCTTCAACAAAATCCTGGAGAACGCACTGACAAAGATCTGTAACATCAACAGAGATGACTGGGACCTCAAAGTACCAACAATATTATGGGCGTATAGGACCACATGAAAAAATTTGATAGGTCACAGACCATTCAAGCTAGTCTATGGCCAAGAAGCAATAGTTCCATTATAATTTTTAGTACCCAGCTTACGCATAGCATCTATTACACAGATGATAGAATGAGGCGCAGTACAAGAAAGAATGAATCAATTATTGTCAATGGAGGAAGACCGAATCTTGGTAGGATTCCATCAACAAGTGCAGAAAGCAAGAGACAAATCTTGGCATGACCGACACATCAAGAAGAAAACGTTTAAGGAAGGAGATCTACTATTTCTCTACGACAGCAAGTCATTTCAGCACTCAGGGAAGCTCAGAATGTATTGGTTAGGATCATATGAGGTAAAATATGTCATAGACGAAGGAGTTGTACAGTTAAGAGATTTAGCAGGCATAGACTTCAAAGGAATGATCAATAGTAGCCGATAGAAGCTGTACAAGGACAGTCGACCACCCACCGCGCAGTAAAAAAAAAATCTAAAATAAAAATGAGAACAAAAAATAAATAAGACTAAAAAGCATGCAACACGCCAGAGAGAGCAAGGCCACATGACATTCGAAACAAAAATTCCGCAAAGGAATGAACAACGGTTACATACAGAGGGGAAAAAAAAGCGGGAAATGAAAATTCAGCAAAAGCAGTATGATAGGACAACACTAAGAAGAATTAAAGCACGACAAGGACCGATGGGACATCACATTAAACACTCCAATAGGAGACGGAAAAAAAAACGTAATGGCAAGTACAAAACCACCGTAGATGCATTGAACCCATAGTTATGATGCATTGAACACATAATGGAGGAAGCATCCTCAACAAGCTTTGTGACTAGCCCATACAACATGTGACCACGGGACCGACTGATCTATTTTTGAAAGGAAAACAAAGAGAGAATAATAGCAGTCGGAACGACCAGAGCGAGACCACATAACTCCCAGAAGTTATTTGAACTAAGAAAACATTCAACAGTCACCACTATGGCACCACCAAAGCCAGCAAAAGCAAGCTAGACAGCCAGACCAACCAGGGTTGAAACTAGGTCATAGGGACCGTTGGATGCGAACGAGTAGCAGCAACCCGAGATCATCGACATTGATGAAATCCCATCCCCTGAGAGGATATCGATGAAATCTACACCGATACTAGAAGAAATTAAACAGCCACAAGGAGAGGCCATGAAAATGGATACGCCAGCAATGGCGTAGGTGCCTCAGAACAAGGAAGTGAAAACCCAATAGGAAGTGCAGCCAAAAAGCACCGAAGCATCCCTGGAGGTTAACAGAATGACACAGAATATGGAAGCACCAACACAAACAAACAAGTCACAAACAACCATCTCAGGTCAACCAGTAGAGGAGACCATTGCGAATGCCACGGCTTGGCCAGAATGGATAATGGGGGAACAAATGGAAGTTGTTGGAACTTCGAGCTAGCCACCACAGTAGGAAGACAAAGTTCAGATACCGAGCTCACCCCGTAAGAAACCTGCAGTAGAAATTATTATACCACACATACCAGCTGGAGTAGAGGTAGAACCGAAGCTACTGGGTTACATCGGGAAGCTCAAGTATTCTGACCATGACGTATCAGACGAAACCAATTTCCTAGAACTTGAACAAAGGTTATTTATGTAGACCATAACCGTAAACCAACTTGGAGAAATGATTAGCCAGCCACACCAGTGGGACATTGGGCTGGACAGAATAAGAATCTTAGGTTTGTTGAAGCTACCACATTTTGGCAGAGGCCAGTTTGTGACAACATGTGTCAAGCAGCTATTAGCAGTCACATATGGAGCTGACATATGGCTGGACAAACCCGTCCCCATAATTGTTGATCTTATCGCACAAATCACAGGGTTACCAACCTGGGGTATGGATCCCGCATTGATTCTGGACAACAAATCCAAGGAAAAGGCATTGACAAAAGAAATGAAGAAGAAATATGGCACTGCCAGAGGAACGAGGAGCATCATAATCAAACAAATCAACAACACAACTACACAACTGGGCATAAATATATTATCTTGCAAATTTCTCAGAAAATGCCGCAAAGAGGAAGTACCAAAAGGAGTCATTGCAATTGCAACTCAGTGCGAAGAAGGCACCTCTATGAGATGGGTGCCATATCTATTGAACTTATTTCAAGAGGATTGTAAGGATGTGCAAAACCTAAGCACAGAGTTTCATTACTCATGGTTGATTACCCTAATAGCCTTCATGGGATGGTGAGAACCAAGGTATGTGATCTTTTGTACCAAACCACAACCAGCGGGAGCGAGATACCTCTTACTAAGATCGGGGGCACAGGCTAGGCAGAAGAGGGAGAATGAAATCATATTTGAATAATATCTATGGGATATACAGGAAGCTATCAGTCGATCATGGAGAATAACACCAGAGGCAATCGTGCGATATGCAGACATCGCCAATTTTCGGGCCATAAGATAGACAATGTGGATACAACCAAGGCAGGATCTAGATAAAAAGTGGCTACAAATGCACTACTGCATCATAGAGGGTGATATCAACATGGTCATCTGCAAATGGCCTGATGAATGGAGGATCCCAACCATTACCAGGGAAGTGTCGGAAACAATAACAAAAGGAGAGGCAGAACAGGCGGAAACACATCCTTTGGAAATCCAAGTGCCCAAGAAACTACGAACGGGCCAAGGCAAGCTGAATCAGGAAAATGAAGGGTCCAAGAAGACAGGGACCCAAAATGGGAAGAAAGAGACTACACAGTCGCCCAATAGACAATCGAAACAATCTAAGGGAGTGCAAGAGACCGCCCTAAACCCCATCACACAGGAACCAGAGGGAAATAAGTGACCAGTCGCACAGGAAGGAGTCATGTGCAAGAAATCAAAGGCACAACGAGAATCACCAGTCAATACGATCACAGAGGATGATGGGGAAATGATTGCCAGAATGGTCCAGGATTGCTTAGCAAAATATTTCGATCATGCAGCACATCACAGGGATAAACTACAAAAAGAGATGGCAGAAATGGGACAGTTCCTTAAGAAATTTGGGGAAGCACATAAAGCAAGCAGTAGCAGAGGCATAGAGCCACTGACAATAAAGGCCAAATAAAGAGTGGAGGTAGAATAATGAGACCCAGTCCACTCCATGCCACACGTAAACGCAACGATTTACATCAAACCTAGCATGTTGTGCATGGATGAAATCATGGGGTAGACACCCCTGAAGGATTTAGACCACATCTAATTGTTATTGACACGGATGCCATCAAGGGAACTACACAAATTGTAGGTTAGCGTCAACCATGAGGTACAGTCTCATGCACATAAAAACTTAGTCAAGCTACAACAAGCAACAAAGAAGTGCAAGGCGCTGGAAAAAGTCTGTGAGCAGGCCAAGATCGAAACTCAGGAGGAAAAAGAACACAGGAATGAACTGGAATGAAGAGTGGGAGGAGTTTTTGAGAAACTCCCAAGCACCATGCAAGGTAATGAACTCCCGGTAGCAGGAAAGATAGACCATATTGCAAACACAATTGATCAATATCAAAAGGAGATCGAGAATCTTTGTGAACATCTCACACCAACCACTCCACCGGAAGTGAAGGATAAAAGGAAGCAGGAAGCAACAACGCAGTTGCAGGAGATGGAACAATAGGTTAGCATAGTAGTTGAATTGATCGATAAAGCAACGCAACTTTGGACAAGGTTGGAGGAGGATCCACAGGTCCAACACTGGGACAAGGAAGAGGAAAGGATCAATACAATGATCCAAGAACTCAAACAGAGGCAGAATACCATACCAATCCCAGAACGAGTCAAAGGGACGCTGGAGATGAAGAAGATACAGGCAGAACTTATCACTACGCAAACACATAAACAAGAGCGTCAGGCTCAAATAGAGCCACTACATGAACGAGTAGCAGAAATAATTGCACAAGAAGAAGAAGCTAAAATGGAGATAGCACAGACCCAGACCGAATGTGCAGGATTGATGAGCGATGAAGTGGCAGTTCAAGTAGTAGACACCATCAAGGAGAAGACCGGGCAGGCATTGACAAAATCAACAGAGCTCAAGGAAAAGTTCCAGATGATCACCAAGGAGATCGAAGAAGCTCATAAGGATTAGGTGACTCGGGATGAGTCACATCTCAGTGTTGGGGGCCTGTTGCAACTAGGCCAAAGTGGAAAGGAGGATGATCATGGGAAAGAAAATGTGCAGAAACTGAAGTAATGGCTGGAAGGTAACACAACATGCGTGCATGCAAGAAAGCGTGCACAAGGAAAACGATAGTTGGAGGAAGAACAACACACCTGCAGGGGAGGAAGACCTAACATCGGTAGGGTTAGGGTTCTGGTAATACATTTTAAATGGCTAAAGAGCTCGATATATATAAATAGAGATACACAGGTATCATAGAGAGGTTGATTCAGTTTTGTATTAGTTCACCTTTTGTAATGATCTATCGTAGCTAGATACGAGTTGATGTGCTATGTAATATGGTTATGGACCAATTTTGTAAGTTTTTGAGCTAAGAACATAGGAGAGGAGGAAGATATGAGGATTATATTACATGATGTGGAGCCTGGTGCAATCTAGTTCACCTCATATAGATCTTACCCATCAGAGGGAATTGTAAGCGCGCGACGCTGGAGATGCAGAACTGCCATAATAAAAAATCCAAGAGCCAAATCTTTGTGGACATAGCCTAGGAGGGATTTAACCATGGTAATATCTGTGCAATGTGATGAATGCATGTATATATTTATTTTCTTTCAACAGTTAATTGTTATACTTAATAAATGAGTTAATGCATTGTTATGGAAAATGATTGTGTTGTTCGGGAAATAAACTGTGAAGGGTAGATGCACACCCATGAGTACTAGTAGAATGTAATCAAGATTCATATTAGATGGATCATATTAAAAATCCCCTATCTCATACGCATTCCTAGGTTGTAGACACCTAGGTCTTACAACCACCCATTTAAAGCTATCTCGGGTGAGACTACGCAGTGCACTCTGTGTATTGTGTTGCCTTCTGGTCTACCAAGAGGGTCGATAGTTTTAGAGGCTTTATTGGAAACCCGAAAGACATGAACCCTGGGTCAATAACTCAGACAGTAAAAGAAATCAGTTAAACCAACACTCTCTACTCCTCCTGACTGGTTGCCCCTTCTATTACTGAAACAAATCATGCTCTCCACTCCTTATGAATGTTTGCACCCTCTTTCACTATAGAAAAACCTACTGAAACAACTGAATCCTCCATGGAGGCAACATAGATCCTAGAATCCTCCTTCTTTTGTACCTATTATATGGCCTCCTCAACCCACGAAACATGTCTTTTAGTGATGAAATATGTCTCTCTCCCACCTAAACCTAAGGGGTAACTCCCTCTAAATGTCTTACTCTCCCTCTGAGCCAACTGTCTCTCTTTGATATGCACAACCTTTGGATCCATATACTCCCTCTGAACTTGTTGACTTCTTCTGAAGTATAATATCCTATGAAACATCTTGGGAGGTTGCTCATCCCTAATGGATCCCGAGGGTTGAATCCCTCTGAACTATGGCTTCCTTTGATTCAATACTACTAGTGGGGATACCTGACTCATCACTGGTGGAGCCACCTTCTCACTCTGTGCTATTGGTGGGGCCACATGCCTCATTACTAGTGGAGCCACTTGCTCCTCCTCATTTGTTTCTCTACTCCTATTGACCACATTTTGCATAGGCTAGCCCTTCAGCCTGTATATTTTTCCCTCCCTAACTCCAAGAATCATCATTGATATGAAGCTAGCTAGTATGGTCACAAACAACACCTATCCCTTTCGAAAAAATATGTGGTATCCATTTCTCTCAATATTCGAGACTAAGAGAACACTCCTCCTACATTATGGCACCCATAACACATTTTCCACCCTCAACACCTCTCCCGACTCCATTCAGAACGATGTTGTACCAAATCCTTGTACTGCATGCTTGGATCCCATGTAAGATCCACACACAAGTATGAGTCAGTCTCTGTGAAAGTGTCAAATAACTTTCTAGCACCTATCATGTGGCAATATGATTCACTATCCACCAACCAAGTCCCCCTACTGGAGATTGTAACTAAAAGGGGGGAAACCAACAAGATATCCCTATGGAACCTGTCTATAACCTCATTAACCTTTGTTTTTTATGTCTGCTTTGTTAGGGACTTAACCTCCCTAACCCATCAAGGGGGTAGAATAATATATTTCCTTGTAATAAAAGTCAATATTAATAAGGCCTAACAATAAGGAGGATTAATTCAAATGTAAGAATACCTAATAGAAGCTTCCACTTCTAGAAGGATATTCCTCTAGATTTTTCTTTTGGATAGATAGATTTAGTATAAATAGGAGTAGAGGGTATGAGAAGTTTTTTCTTGAAGAATTATTGTAATAGAGCTCTTCTCTGCTGGAGGTTTCCCCCTCGAAGAGGCAAGTGAACCTTGTTTCCTATCAATAAAGGTATAATTCTAGTGTTGTTCTTTCATATAATTTTTTGTTTCGTTGTTATCTCTGTAAGTATTTATGTATTATGTTGTTATCTCAATGTTATTTTCTACATTGTTTCTCTTTTCTTCTAATATAATAGACCTGGTACCTTACAAGTGGTATTAGAGTACTTTCCTCAACATAAAATTGTGGGTTAACATTTTCAGGGTAGAGATGTATTCTGGCATCTTAAAGCTATAAAGATCTGTCGTTACACACATAAACCCGTGGTCGTGGATTAATACAGGCAGGAAATACAAGTGGTACTCAAACGCACATCTGTTGGCCACCCTTGTAACCCATGTTAGTACCCCTTTGAGTGGTAGCGCATCTGACAACACCTGTATACGGATCAACCTAGATCTCTTGAATCCCTCTATAGATAAAATGATTGGCCGCCTGACTAGTATAGTGCAACCGAGAACAACACTCAGGAAGATACTTTCTATACCTAGGTAGTCAGGTAGTACGATTAAGGGAATGGTCTATCCTCCTTAGTTGGTGCCCTGAGATATTGGGTCAAGTACTATTGTTCGACCCCACACGTATATCAAAGAGCTATAACATAGGGAAAACCCTTGTCTGTAGAAACCCTTCATACCCTAACCCTTGGGAAGGAAACAAAAATGGAACAGAAAATACCCATTTTCACGCAACTGTGCCTCCTGCATTCTGGTTGCGAAATTACTACATATTTCTTCCTGTTAAGAATTTGGGCATTTCTACACTGCAATATTCTTCAGCTGGGAGTATAAATCCACAGGAGTAAAAAAAAAAGTATAGTGGTCCCGCCAGCACACTTATTTGGGACCTATCCCATTTGATTCCCCTTTTCTCTCTGATCACAGTCGTACCTTTCATTTTTAATCCTTTTTTCAATGGACCTGACCCCTTCCCATCTTCCCTATTTTTCCACCTATTCCATTTTATTTCCCTTATAGCCTTGATCATCATGGTACCTATCACTTATAAGTTCTTTTTCTGTGGTCCCACCCACCCATTTTTCCTTACCTGCACTCCCCCTCTCCAAATGGCCACCACTTGCAACCAAGACTTGCAAGCTTTCATCAATCAAGCCCAGGAATCCATCCAACATGTGACAATTGAGATTGGCTCTACCAATTCCCACCTTGCACAGTTCGAGACCCAAGTCCAGCACCAATTTGACACCATGGATGCAAAATTCATGAACCAGTTTAACACCCTCTAGTCTACTGTCAATCAGTTTTTGAACTACGCTGTGGGCCCCTCCTCCTCATACCAACCAGATGTTTTTGATTCCTTTCATTCTCTGCATTTTCAATCCAAATCCTTTAATCGTGACCCCCGTCTTCCCCATGTTCAGGTCAATAAATTAGATGGCTCTGATCCCATGGGCTGGATCACTCAAATGGAGCATTATTTTTCTTTGCATGGTATCACTGATGAGTTGGCCAAACTTTGCTACGATGTCCTCTATCTACATCCTCAATGATGGCAATGGTGGAAATGGCATAAAAATCCATGTCAAGGGTATATTGCATGGACCCATTTTGTTTCATAGCTCTATGACCATTTTGACATTAATACCCACTATCTCGGTCATTTGACCAAGTTGAAATAGTAAGGCATAGTGGAATACTTTATAAATTCTTTTGAGCATTTGGCCTTTCAAACCAAGGGCATGTCATATGCGTTTTTCCATGAATGCTTTATCAGTGACCTAAAGGATGAAATATAATTCCAGGTTCTCATGGCTCGCCCTCATACTTGGTTGGAAGCTACTAAACGTGCTAAAGAGGCCCAACAAGTTGTTTTTCCCCAGAACAAAAAACCCTCTTTTGTTCCTCGCCCTCTACCCACTAATCCTAACCCCCCTGCCACTCCCCTCAAGGTCTAGAAATTAAGTAGGGCTGAAATGGATGAATGCCAACTGAAGGCTCTTTTCTATAATTGTGATGAAAAACATTTTTCGGGGCACAAGTGTAAGGAACAAAAACTTTTTATGGCCATTTCTAAAGATGTTCCTAAATAATATGTGATAGGTCCCCTTGTTGAAGAGCCCTCCCTTCCAGATGCTACCAAGGAGCCTGTTGACCCACCTGAAGTTGACCCACTCGTTTCCTTGCATGCCCTCACTGGCTTCTCTGCTCCACAAACACTCAAGATCATTGGCTATATTAAGCATAGGAAGGTCATCATCCTTGTTGATAGCGGTAGCACCCACAATTTTATTCATTGTCACATTGCCTAGGAAACCAATTGCTATATTCATGTTTTCAATCATTTTCAAATCATGATAGCCAATGGTGGGTCCATGAAATGTGGTGGGTGTTGTGAAAATGTACGTCTTCAAATTGGACATTACCACCTGAAATATCATATGTTTTCCATTAAAATGGGCGGTTGTGACATTGTGCAAGGTGTTTAATGGTTACGCACTTTGGGTCCCATTCTTATGGATTTTAAGGAATTAACCATGCAATTTCAACAGGAGGGATAGATGTATCAATTCCAAGGTATCATAGTTGGTTCTCCTGAGATCATCAGTTCCCATCACATGGAAAATATCCTCAAGAAAGGACACTCCGGTATTATTGCTCAACTGCATTCCATTCAAGTGGTTGAGATACCCTCTATGCATCCTGACCTCCAAGCTATCCTCTCTAAACACAAGTTGTTTTTCCATTCCTAAGGGACTTTCTCCTTCTTGTGGTGTTCATGATCATTTCATCCCCCTTTTTCCTAGAATTCTTCCTCTGAATGTTCGCCCTTATCGTCATCCCTTTGCCCAAAAGAATGAAATTGAGAAAATAGTGCAGGAATTGCTCCAAGGAGGTGTTATCTTCCCTAGTACCAGCCCTTATACTTCTCCTATTGTCATGGTACTTAAGAAGGAAGGTACTTGGCACATGTGTCATGGCTTTCATGCCCTCAATAAACTCACCATCAAGAACAAGTTTCCCATTCTTGTCATTGATGATCTCTTGGATGAGCGGAGTGGTGCTCAGTACTTCACTAAACTTGATCTGTGTTATGGCTACCACTAGATAAGTATGCAATAATATGACATCCCCAAGACTGCATTTCAAACTCATGAGGGTCACTATGAGTTCTTGGTCATGCCCTTTGGCCTATGTAATTCCCCCTCCGCCTTCCAAAGCCTCATGAATCATGTCTTTCATCCTTTTCTTCGTCATTTTGTCTTAGTTTTCTTTGATGATATTCTCATCTATAGTAAAACTTGGCAATCCCATCTTGCCAATCTGGATCAAGTTATTCATCTACTCTCTCAGCACCAAATTTTCCTCAAACACTCTAAATGTGCCTTTGGCACCTAAAAAGTCGAGTACTTGGGTCGTATTGTTGGAAATGTTGGTGTTCGGATGGATCATAAGAAGATGGAAGCAATGCAGGATTAGCCTTGCCCCAAGACTATCAAAAGCTTGTGTGGTTTTATGGCTTTAACGGGATATTATCGCAAGTTTGTTTAGAATTATGGAAAGATTGCGGCGCCTCTCACGGCTCTCCTTAAAAAAAATTCTTTTACTTGTACTCCTGCAACTAATCAGGCCTTTCAAGCCTTGAAGGATGCTATGTGTACTGCTCCAGTCTTGGCCCTTCCTAATTTCACAAAAACCTTTTTCCTGGAATGTGATGCCTTCGAGAGAGGAATTGGAGCAGTCCTTATGCAAGAAGGTAGACCTTTTGCATTTACCAGCAAACAATTGTCATAATTCCATTTGGGCCAATCAATCTATGAAAAGGAAATGTTGGCTATTCTACATGTAGTGGATCTTTGATGCCCTTATCTCTTGGGGAAACTCTTCCAAATTAAGACATATCATCAAAGCCTCAAGTATTTTCTAGAGAAATGACCTTCCTCCTCGTAGCAACAAAAATGGATATCTAAGATCTTTGGATATGATTATGAGATCATTTACAAGAGAGGAAAATAAAATGTGGTTGTTGATGCTCTTTCTCAAAAATATGAAGATGAAGGGTCCCTTTTCTATCTCTCCTTCATTGTACCAGATTGGCTCCAAGCTGTTTTCTAGGAATGGATACAAGATCCTAAAATTTCGCAATTGATCCAACAATTACAAGACAATTCTCCAGTTTCCCCAGGGTAATCTTGGCACAATGATGAGCTTCGCTACAAAGGATGTTTTCATTTAAGGAAAAATTCACAACTTAAATCCACGGTGCTTTCTGAGCTTCATGCTACGCCCACAGTTGGGCACTCAGGGTTTACCAAAACCTATGACCGGGTGAAATGTTCTTTTTTCTGGGATGGTATGAAAAAGGACATTCGCACTTTTGTGGAAAAATGTGATGTTTGTCAATGCAACAAGGGAAAAACAATCAAAGCTCCTCCAACACTACAACCGCTTCTGATTCCACCCACTATTTGGAGGGACATCTCCATGGATTTTATTGTGGGATTACCTAAATCAGGCAATAAGTCAGTCATCATGGTGGGTGTTGATCGTCTTTCCAAGTATGCTCATTTATGTTCTCTTCAACACCCATTTACTGCATCCACTTTGGCTCAAGTTTTCATAGATCATGTCTTCAAGCTTCATGGCATGCCTCATTATATTTATTTTTTTATTGTGATCCCACTTTCACCAACAATTTTTGGCAAGAACTATTTAGGATACAGGGAACCCAATTGCATCTCAACACCTCTTATCATCCTTAGATTGATGGTCAAACTAAAGTTGTCAACAAGTTTTTGGAGACTTATTTGAGGTGTTTTTCCTCTGAAAGGAAAAATAAATGGGCTCAATGGTTATTGTTATCACTGAAATTTCATCTGCAACATTGCATGCAAATGGTTACATAAATACAGCGATGAAAACATCAATTAGTTCACCTGCAACACCAAAATGCATTTCAAAAGGAAAAAACTATACAATTGGACAAAAATTGACATGCGCAAACTCACTAAAGGAAGCGCGTGCACAGTGCACGGGCCAACAAAGCCCATAGAGCGCACAATGCACCAAATGTGCAACTGTGTATGAAAAAATTTGTGCACTCCTGTGAATGACACATTTATGGTTCTTGTCACCCCCCCAACCACTTATGGACCAACTCACAAATTGATTTGACCTTCAAATCTTATAAAAATCTGAATGGGGGGTTGGTCAAGGACCAAACGGTGCCCTAAAGAGCCCCTTGTTCACACTAAGAACCAGTTGAATATTTCCTTGAATAAATGATATAAATGAGGCCATGGGTGCACTAAGAAACCAAGATATTCATAGTATTGTTATGCTACCTCAATTCTCCCTTAAGAATCCTCTTTTCTCCTAGGATAATTCTAGCATCATTGCAATAGGCCATTCCACTCACCTCTTGAGGCAGTAGGCATTGATTTTCTTCATCATTTTCCATTTTTCTCCCATTGTAAGAAGAGTTCTCCATTAGGGAACTCAATATCCCTCCCAACCAGGAAGAAGGGACTCATAAGTTCTCATTTTTCTCTATGGTGTTTTTCCAACTAATATAGTTATCCATTGGTGGCATAATATTGGTCATTGGTTGATTGTTTTTGTTTCTAAGTTTCTTATGCATTCTAGTTTTTATTTCCTTAGTTATTTTAGTTTTTTTACTTGTTTATTTCATGTGTTTGGCTTGCTTAATCCACTCACTAAACTCTGTCTTGTCTAGCAGGCCCAACTAGGCATGCAAGTGCCCCTGTTTTGCTCACCCAAGTGATGAAACAAACACAACAGATTGGCAACTATACTGGGGAATAGGTATCAAATTCCACCCTATTTGGGCTTAGAGAGCACTTCTTTTTAATCCATTTGTCTTGCAAGTACCAAAACCAGCCCAAACTTACTTTTCAAGAGCCAAGTTCTGAGATGAAGGAGGAGAATTTCACTCAAAAGCCCCCCCCGCGGACGCATATCAGAATGTGTGTAGGTATTCTAGCCCACAGACACGCACTCTGCACCCAAAATACTTATGTTCTCTACACATTCTGCACACTGTGCGCCCAAAAGGATTTTGTTCTCTGTGCATTTTGTGCACTGTGCACCCACTGCGCCTCTGTCGGAACTGTAACCTGCGCACATTTCTAGAGTTTCAAAATTGTAAGGGTTTTTGTGATAATTTGAAGGCCCCCTAGCCTTCAAATTTTTTCTTTCATGCAAATTGTAAATGCACTCCACTTAGAATTCTTTCCCATATGAAAGGTTAGCTAAACATAGGCACTTAGGGGGTAAAAAGAACCAAATATTATCCTATTTTTCTTTGGTTTCCACATGGATGGCTTGTTTGGTTTGTAAAATTTAAGCTGAGACTATTGCTATCACATATAAAACACTTAAATTGGGACCAGAAATTGACTTTGATCATTGAGTATGCTCTTCTCTCGCACCATAGAGTGATATTGAGAATTAGAAATGTGGTTAAGGGGACATTTCATTTCCCTTAACAAAAATCTTTAGGAGAGGACAAAACCCTCCTAGGGCTCCTCTTAGTTTCATTTCGAAATCATCTTAAAGTTTTAAGGGCCCATACATTCCCACATGTTGCAAACTTAGGATAGTTTCTTGAAATTACTTTCTTAGTTTACATCACTAGGAGAGTTTAAATATCAAAGTAACGGGCCCATACATGCCCACATGTATGCTTATTTACAATTGATTTATGTATGATTCTCATTTGATTACATGAAATTGTGAGTTATATTGTCTTGTGAAGATTGAAATTATACAAATCTCTTGTTCATTTATTTCTCTCATCGCCATTTTCACACATTCACTTTGCTAGTCGGACATCATAGGGGACCCACATAATCCCCGTCGTTCTAGACGCTAGAAAAATCTCCCTCCTATTCTAGGAGGAGTTCCAAGTCTTTCCGACTCACCAGCTCAACCATCTCACACCCCCGTGAGAACTACTATTTAGGGGTCAACTTTGCTTGGTTCCACTTTAATTGGGTCAAATTCCCAAGGCCATCCATCCTCTAGATCTCCTTCACAAGGAGGCGGGGGGCGGGTGGGGAACTTATTCTCAAGGGAGAAGTACAACCCCACCAAATCCATCTCAAGGGTTAGGTCCACTACCTGCTCACACCATGGCTTGAGTTGATCCTCCACCAAATCCCCCCATTCCATANCTCATTTGATTACATGAAATTGTGAGTTATATTGTCTTGTGAAGATTGAAATTATACAAATCTCTTGTTCATTTATTTCTCTCATCGCCATTTTCACACATTCACTTTGCTAGTCGGACATCATAGGGGACCCACATAATCCCCGTCGTTCTAGACGCTAGAAAAATCTCCCTCCTATTCTAGGAGGAGTTCCAAGTCTTTCCGACTCACCAGCTCAACCATCTCACACCCCCGTGAGAACTACTATTTAGGGGTCAACTTTGCTTGGTTCCACTTTAATTGGGTCAAATTCCCAAGGCCATCCATCCTCTAGATCTCCTTCACAAGGAGGCGGGGGGCGGGTGGGGAACTTATTCTCAAGGGAGAAGTACAACCCCACCAAATCCATCTCAAGGGTTAGGTCCACTACCTGCTCACACCATGGCTTGAGTTGATCCTCCACCAAATCCCCCCATTCCATACTTTGCGTCTCTTAACATTCCTAATTTGACTAAACTCATGAATGATCCCATTTTACATGACCCCACATGGCCCAATATGCCTACCAAGCTACCTTCAGATATTCCCAAATTTGAAGGAAAATCAGGGGAATATCCCGCCAACCATGTTATGACCTTCCACTTATGGTGCTCTTCAAACAACATCATGGATGACTCCATTCGCTTAATGTTATTTCAAAGAACACTCACTGGTCCATCAGCCAAATGGTATGTGGACGAAAAACCAGAGTCCCATGTGACTTTTGAATCCTTGGCCAAAGCCTTTTTGTCCTTTTTCAACTACCAGTTCATCATGACACTAGTTTAGAACTTCTCTCTGAGTGAAAACAAACCTCATCTATGAATATTGTCGACCACATTCACGAATGGAAACGACAACATAGTTTATGTAAAGTAGAAACCATCAAAGAAAAACATCTTGACTGGTTTCTAAAATCACTCGTCTTTATACTTTCCAAAGCTGTGGCATTCAGCTTCCCCAAATCCGAAGAGGAAGCCATCAGCAAGGCTCAATAGTTTGACCTCATTTATGCTCAATCAGGTTACTTATACATAGTATTACCTGATGCACCCAAACTCGTACCATTTGGCCAGGACAAACCCAGAATGTCTCACGCTGTGGATGGGTTGATTGGTACCATGACACACCACAACCCATACATCCAACCACCACCTATGTACAGTGCACCTCAATATCCGCAACCATATGGAGGTCCATCTTACTACCCTCCTCCCCCCTACTAACAACCATATCTTGTTACTCCCCCTCCACCCATAAGTGGACCCTCACCGACACCCATGATGCACCCGACCTCTCAACCAAGTTCAGGTTCCCCTTCTACCTTAGCATATAACCTGGGCACTAATGCAAGCGCTTCACCTTCATATGCACCCTACAAATCATTGCCACAAAACAATCCGTATTTTTTGTTTTCCGATCCTCCACAATTGCTTTCTCCTCCACATGGACAACCAAATGTCGGTGTTAAATTTGTTCAACCCTCTCCCATTCAACAACTTCATACTTTTGAACAGTTGAATATGGAAAATCAGGCCCATTAGTCAAATAATGCCAAGAAGAAAGGAAAAAAACAAAACAATAATAACTCGGGACCAAGTGGAAATAACCCCCAACAAAACCAACCTGCTGGGGGCAACCAAAACCCCCAAGGGGACAATAACAACAAACACCAAGGGAGGAACAACAACAACAAACTTCGAACGAAATTCCCTTGTGCTCTTTGCGGTGAGCATGGACATTATACTCACCATTTCCCCCAAATCCATGACTATAAACGGATGAAAGAATCCATGAACGTGCTACGTCCTCCAGCGCCGCATGCCCCTCAACAGGCCCCAAAACAGTATTTGAAACAACCACCCTCGGCCGTGTTGCAAAACCCTATTCCACACCAAGTTGTGATGAATACCCAAGATGAGGTACACCCTGCCCCACCACAAATGGGACAGTATCCAAACCAAAGGCCCATCCACCCTAGCAATCCGACGGATTATAATATCCTCCTCACTAGCGAAGAAGAAATTCTTCTGCAAATGCACGGTTGTCAATACAATGCACCCCATGAATCTACTTCAACCAATTTGAAAGAGGCTCCAACTACACCACACAACCCTTGATGATTCCACACCCTAACACCGAACCTACCATTTGTATCCCTCGCATTCCATTACGACAGAATGTCAATAACCCTCAGGCTAGGGCGACACACAATTACAGTCTGGTCGATGACTCGGTGCAGTCTCCTACAACCATGTCTGTATTAGAGGTCCTCCAAACCTGTCCCACTCAACGAAAATCCTTAATTTCCACCTTGTGGGAAGTCAACCCAGCTAATACTAGACTCATCACATTTGATCTAGATAGCGGAGAACCTCATCTCCCCACTCTGGTAGCTTTCCAGATACCAATCAACATTTGAAAAATCATAGTTCATCAGTGTATTATTGATGAAGGTGCATCCACATGCATCATGTCCAAAATCGTAAGGCAGAAAATCAGGTCCCCTGAGCTAGTACCATCCACCATCAAATTGAGAGTCTATGATGGTGGACCATCCTCTTCTGAAGGGATCTTTCAAAATGTCCTCGTCGAACTTGGGGGAAAAACCATCGTCATCTAAATTGAGGTTATTGATGCTCCTCTCAATTACAATATCTTGTTTGGACGTAGCTACATGTACATTATGAAGGCAGTAGAGTCTTCTTTGTTTCGAATGATGTTGTTCCCCCACAACGGAAAAATCATCACCATCGACCAAATCACACATTATGAGCCTAACCATTCCGCCAACATCGATAACATCTTTCCTCTTGTCTGCACTAGTTCTGATGCTTATTCACTCATTGACATGGGCCCCGGAATTTTCAAGGACCCATCTTTGTTGGGGGCATACCATGGAGCATCACCCCTTATACACCCCTCAGCACAAGTGTCTGTCGTATCTTCTAATGGAACTTACTTCGGAGACACCATTCCTTCCACTAAGGCCTCTCCACTCCTCGATGTCCCACCAATTGAAGAAATATTACCTCAGGGATTCCATGAGAACCCTACTACACCACTTATCCCTAATTTCCCCCTCCCCTAGGGGAAAATCCCGGTTTGGGAGACAATTCCCCAAGCCATTACTCAAATTCCATTCTTTTACTCCCCACTAGGAGTACAAGCATTTCAGGTAGCCATGATTCTTACCCTTCCCAACATGGTGCTTTCCATCCCTGTATGGTATCTACAACCACCCGCGATGGTTCCTCAACCATCTCTCCCTCCTCAGTCAAAGGGAATCCCAATGCATATTCTAGTACTTACTCTGGCCACATCACCCTCACCCCCAATTTCCAGCACCATTGCCACAGCTAGGGACAGACAGAAGAAGAAAGATCCCACTGCTCCACTTCCTCCCCGAGTTCAACCTCCTTGCGCACATTGTGAAAGAGAGGGACACCCCACTAATAGATGTCCATCTCTTCTCGATTTACACAATCTGATCCAACTCCCTTGAGAAACCACATCACTCACCGCTTCTCCCAGCACGTCTAGTACTATGACAACGTCCTCCTCTATGAGTAGTAAAGGGTTGAAAACCAAATTTTCTTGTGCCATCTATTTAGAATATGGCCACTACACTCATCATTGCCCAAATCTACCTCATTTTCTCCAAACGTTAACAATAGTATGCCAAACCTTTCAGCAAGATCCCCTTCCACCACCAATTTCGGGTACCTACATCACTAACATTCATTACACCTCTACCTCAGTCCTCGAACAGATGAGATTCCCTTGCACTCTCTATGACTTGCTTGCTCACTTCACATACTGGTGTCCTTTGATTGTGGCATACTAAGGTCGTCATTCAACCCCTATTCAACTACATTTGACCACCTCACCACTATTCCTACCCTCTCTAGATATTGTCAACATCACCTCCCCTGAACCTTAGTCACTTCCAACCCATCCATGGTTTATAGATAGACTATCTGAGGATATTCCCCCCAATCCTCCCAATTCTTTGGTTCATTTCCCACAGGAAATCTTCCCCCCTACCACAGTCTATCACCCACAATATCTGAACATTTGGTTTATGTCAAGCAAGCCATCACAACATAGTTGCAATATCCCCTCTATGTCTTCAACACTCGAGGACATTCATACTGTGATAGTCACCCATGTCACCTCAGATTCCAACCCCATGTAGTACTTTCTTAGTCGACGACAGATTAATGGAAAATTTTCCTGATGGATTTTCATCCTTCAGGAATACAACCTAGAGTTCCCAACTCCCAAAAGAAAGAAAGCACTTGTTCTCGCTAAACTCGTTACGATGTTTCCCTTAGACACTAAAGCTTCATCTGCCAATACGTATTTTCTCGATGAACACCTCTTCCTCATCCCCTCGGATGACCCCTGGTATGGTGACCTTCTTGTCTACCTTCAAACACAGAAGTTTGGGTCTCATCTCTCTCGAGATGATCATCGACTCATTTTCCATCAGGCCCCTTGATACCTCCTCATTGATGATGTCTTGTATCGATGTGGGGTCGACACCATACTTCATCGATGTCTGACCATTGATGAAGAGAACGGGGTCCTGAATGATTTCCATAGCGGCGCTTGTGGTGGTCACCTCTCAGGTATGTCCACCGCCAAAAAAATCATTCAAGTAGGCTACTTCTATCCCACAATGTTTCATGAGTACATCCACGCTGTCAAGCAATGCAACAAATGCCATCTCTATGCAAACAAAGCACGAGTGTTACCCGCTCTTCTACATCCAGTCATCACCGTCGACCCCTTCTAAAAATGGGGCATAGAATTCATGACTTGCAATCCTCCATCCAGTAATGGACACAAGTACATCATCGTGGCAGTAGATTACATTACCAAATGGGTCAAAGCCATGCCTACCTTCAACAATACCACTGACACAACAACGCGTTTTTTCTTCAACCACGTCATTACCCATTTTGGAATTCCACTACGGTTAGTATATGATCATGGTAAACACTTTGAGAATGAGATCTTTGTAGAACTCTCCAAAAAATTAGGCTTCCCCCATGATTTTTCCTCCCCATACTACCCTCAATCCAATGGATAGGTTGAGGCTGTCAACAAAATCCTCAAAACCATGCTACAATGTATCATCAACAAACATAAGACCAACTGACATCATATGTTGTTTTCATCATTATGGGCTTATCAGACGATAGTCAAAACTTCCACCGTTTTTACATCATTTCATCTCGTCCATGGGATCGAAGCCACTCTCCCAATCGAGTGCGAAATTCCCATGTTACGCACCGCCATCAAGCTATTACCTGACACTACTCCAATTGATCAACGCTTGCTGACCTTAGAGTCACTGGATGAATATCGTTGGTATTCATTACAAAACAATGAGGCAGCTAAAAAATGGTCCAAAGCCACCTTCGACCGGCATGTCAACCTCCATTCATTCAATGAAGGAGATCTTTTCCTAGCCTACGATATCACCCACGATACTCTCAGCCATGGGAAATTTGAGTCATTATGGAATGGACCCTACATTTTCCAACACTGCCTCACTAAAAGCACATACATCTTGGCCTCTCCAGAAGGATATCCTCTCAAAGAACCCATCAACAGGTTGTACTTAAAGAAGTTTTATGCTTGAGCGTAACCATTCTAAACTAGGCTTTTTATTTGTACACATTTGTAGAGTTTTTAGTCTTCTTTTTTTCGCTGCCACTCCTCATCTCTGATCTACCATCCATTTTATTGATAGATGCATCCTCCATCGACCTACAACATCAGTTACGATGACAGTGCTAGCCGATGGAAAAAGAATCTCGCTTCGGTCGCTTGGGCCCTCTATACCCCCTCACATAAACTGTTGCAATCCAATGGCATATGTTTGGGCAACCACCAACATCCAAGCAGAATACGCCTTTGTCATTGGTCTCCTTGCTAAGGCCAGTTAGCGCCACATTTGTCGCCTTAGCATTTTATTAGATTCCCAGCTTGTCGTCCTCCAGCTCAACAATGTATATCGTGTCTGTGATCCTTGCCTCTTTCACAAATACCTACAAGTTAGACAATTATCTCAGAACTTTGATTCAATTACATGTACACATATTCCACGACAATTTAATCAAATAGCAGATAATATGGCTAACCTAGTGTTAGATTGGCATTTATCACATCAACATATTATCCCATATACATAAACATCATGCATCGGTCACAACATATATATTAGACATCATAAACCATCAAAAACATAAACACATGTAGACATAACAAAGAGCCAAAAGATATGTATATATATATATCCTTCGAAGTGTCATAAATGTTTACAAAATTACAAAATATACATTGCCCGTAGGCCAATGGGTACCCCCTACCCTATACAAAATGGGTATCAACTACCCTCTACAAGATGGGATCGCAATCCTATAGATATACAAACATCGGCACTCATGGTGCCCCTAGAGCGCCCCCCCCCAGGTCCTCTGTCAGTGGAAGGTGCCCCACCGGCTGGGGGTCCTCCAGGTCCAGGGGGAAATTGACCAATCATTGTTTCCCCCGCTACAGCTGCCCGACGGATCAAGGTTTGCCACTATGCTGGTACACCCACACACTGCTCCAGGACCCTCTCGTCTTGGATGTGGGCCCACATGCCCTTCAACACACCCTGAAGAACCTCCTCAAGATGGTGACGAAGTTCCTCCATCCCTCCTCTGGCCTCTACCCACGACTCATGCGATGGTCCAACTCCCACATCATCAAATCTGTGCCTCTAGCCCACCCTCGGTTCATGTGTAGGCTCAACACCAGCATCATCTCTCCTACATCACTCTCCTACCTGTGGCTCTGCTCATGGCGGTCGTACTGGCTCCCCAACCATCTTAGCCTCATGGCCTCGAGGCCCCACATCTGCAAAAACAAAAAGAAAAGGTAGAGTCAGCATCCATATATATGTCAACATATGCTAAACCATCCAAATCACAAAACATAAATGCACAAACATACCTCTATGATCCCATACCTCTCCAAGAGACAGCACCATGTCTAGGTCGTGCCGGTAGTCCATCCCACCATATGGACACCATAGTATCACCTATGGAAAATGACTCCACACATGTGCCACCGTGTTCGTGAAGTATTGTCCACCCTCCCCTCCCCCATGGTGCGCCAGCACCTACGTCCACCGCATCAATCACGGCTCCTACGACCCTAAAGGCGCCAACAAAATCCTTGGGTGCAACAGGGGCACCCTCTCTAGAAACCATGCCACCAGGATGCACCCAAGCACAAACTCACCAGAGTCAGTAGTTCGACATCAATGAATCTGACCCATCATCCTGGAGTGCATCATCAACCCCTAGGAAAATAAGTCCCCATATAAGATCCTCTCCACAATCCTCAGCTGACCTCTCGAGATCCACTGAGTCGTTAAGGATCCATATATCCTCACCACCATGGTCGTAATTAACTGAGGAAAATGTTCGTCCATCACCTCGATACGGACAACTGAACCCAACATCGGGTCTGGCTCCAAGTAGTAGTGTTGTGCAAAGTCTATCAGTCTCACATCCCTCGGTAGTTGCGGGTCAGCAGGCAGGGTCATTCTCCGAAAGGGAAGCCCCATCGGAAATTATTCATCCTCAACAGCTGAGAGTGTCAGTTGTTTTCCCCTCAAAATGAATCGCTGCAGATAAATGCTCCACATATATATCAGATACTGAAGTAGGAACTCCTGCGACCATATCAAAGGACACTCGAAGAACTTGAGCAGCCCACAGGCTTCCAAGTGTCTTCAAACTCCTGAATGCTCTCTCACCTCCTCTCGGAGGCGCTACCAATATCGCTCCCTCCGGTGGACTGGCATCGTGACTCTCCTATCACAAGTTGATCACCTGCATCCACATAAAAACACTTGGTCATCCCTCATCATTCATCCAAAATATCAAAAAATTCAAAATTTCAACAACCCTTAGCTTCGCCTCCATTGTGCAGCTTTCATCCCCACAGGTGCGCACATATGTGTGCTAGTTCTTTGCACAACTGCGCATTAATGCGCATCTGTCGGAGAAATAGTTGTGCATCAATGTGCAACTATCATGCCAACAGGTGAGAACAGATGCACACATGTTCTCTACACAGCTGCACACCGATGCATAGTTTTCTGAAAAACAATTGCGTAAGCGCGCAGTTGTAATTCCAACAGGCACGCATCTCATGCATGCCTATTTTTCCCTCCCACAGGCCCCTATGCATGACTGTGTCAAGCACAGCCACACATTGTGCATGAGAGATGGAATTATATCCGCACATCTGAGCGGAGGTATTATTCCTTCTCTCGCGAATTAGTGGGCCCACCCCTAAACTTACCCTTGTACGACCATCTGTACGACCCCTAACTCAACCCTAGAAAATGCATACTGTGTAGGAGGATGAGACCACTAACTTGACTCTCGCAACTCTCGAATCGGTCGAATCGAGCTCCCGTAATCTCTGAAACTCCTCCAAATGCTCTCATCAACTCACTATCGCGGCGGGTACAAATGAGGTGGCACTATGGGCCCACCAGCCATATATATTCCCTTTTTCCAAACTTCCACACTTAGTTACAGGATTCCAGAGCCTCTTTTTCCCGATCCATCTTCAGCCACAGGATCAAGGTCCTGCCATATACACAGTCACGTTCCCCGGGTCACCATATGAACTCGGCCCCGGGGGATAATTTTTCTCACATCACGTCCAGGTACTTATGCTCATGTTCAAAATTATCAAATAGTTGTTATATGTTCTTTATCATCAGATATTATTCACGTCGGGTATTCGGTTTTAATGTGTGTAGGTACTTGGTCATCACAAGTAGCGCAACTCCTTCTGGTATATGTTCGACACTGGCATGTAATCATTCCCTTTGAATATCAATTTCATCTCCCAGTCACACCCTCCGACGTTCACCTTTAGGGTCCCTACATTAGGCTCTGCAGTACCTTCACCTCTGCTGCATTTTGGTATTGCCACCTGGTAGCACTCTTCCCCACATGAGTTGTCCCATTCATAGCCCCCCTTAACAAATTGACACTCATGCTGCTTTCACCCCCTTGGGATGGGAGTCCCGATAGTCTTATGCAGTTTCGAGAATAAGCGACATACTCCTTCTCATCATATTGCTAGCTTTCCCAATGGACTCTCATGCTATCTCATCTCGGTTCTA
>SNQJ01S0022449.1:58935-85575 GCA_010110895.2 Picea sitchensis
TGTGTTTATGTTCAATATTTATGCTGTTGTCTATGTGTATTTTGCATAAGTAATCCTTAATTTATGTGTTGCAAATTGATCCTGTTGCTTTAAACACATAACATTTCACTTGCAATAATTATTCAAGTTTTTCAAGTCTTCTTAATTTTTAGATCACATATGAATTAATAAGATCCAAGATATCCTTGGACCTACTCTCGCTGCTAGGAAAAGCATCCTTGGCATTCTTTCCAAGTGCACACCCTCTGCACAATTCTTGTTGCTCAATACTGAAATCTAGAAAACCTGTAACAATCCCCCTCAAAGTTGGAAATTCCTTGTAGTGTAGGTATCCTAACCTCTTGTGCCACAACTCACATAGGTCATCACTTTCATGTACCAAATCTTGAATAAGCTTTCCCTGCAACCTATACAAAGTTCCCTCTCTAACCCCAACAACCACTACGATGCCTGGCCTAGATTTATCTGAACATATGAGTACCTTCCCTCACTGAAAAGTGACAAAAAAAACCCTATCCTCCATACCTGAGACTGACAAAAAACTATTCTTCAAACCTGGTACGTAAAGCAAATCCTGGGCATCTAACAAACCACCTAACTCAAGATGGAACGTAATTGTTCCCTCTCCCTTCACTACATACTTGGCATCATCACCAAGCTACACATGAACATCTAAGTCACTCTTCGTCAGAATGCTAAATAGTTCTCATTCTTCTTTAATATGACAAGATGCACCACTGTCCAAGAACCAGACACTCTTCGCAGTTGGGTTGTAGAAAGGAAAGAAACTAGTGAGAAATCATTCTCAAACTTTTCTTCAAACTCATCAAGATGCATCTCTGTTGATGTTTTTGTATGCGTCTTTCTTTTACTCTTCTTCTTATCATGACACTGAGATGCATTATTTCCATTCTTATGACTTGAGAAACACTTCATTTTACTCAAGTCCTTCTTCTTAACTGTTTTTGATGAACCTCCATCATTGTTACCCTTCTTGATAGAACTCTTTCATTTTCCCTTCTTCCTCTTACTAAAAAGAGCCAAGTTCTCCTCACTATTTCTCTGCTTGCTACTCATAGACTCCTCTCGAGTCTCTTCTTGGATGCAATCATCCCAAAGTCTCTACCAATATAGGATATATTCTCAGGTGAAAACTCCCTTGACAAATGGTTCACAAGACTTGGGAAGACCATTCAATGCCACATTCATGAGCTCTACGTCCTATATTTTCTCCCCTATGGTTGCAGGTTGATCACAAACATGTGTGATCCTCATGAGATAGCCGGTAACATTATCATATCTAGACATCTGCATCAATCTGAGTTTATTCCTTAATACATGTTGATCTAAAATATTGTTTCACGGTCAAAGATCAACCTCACGAGGAAATGAATCCTCCAATGCTTTTAGAGAGGTGGTACTTTTCTTGTTATTATGATTTCAAGAAAAATGAAACAAAACAAAGCCTGAGAAGGACCAAAATTAATATTTACATTCACATTCAAGGAAAAAAACACTTGAGATTTGGGACCAAGTGTTTTTAAAATAAATTCACATCTACAATATTTACAACATATATATATAAGATGCCCGCACGGGTGTAGACGGATTGGCAAGTGCCGTGTAAATGGAAGGAAATTTGTAAAAATGAAATCTCATGTTCGATTCTCACCTGGATTTACTCGTGCGCCATTCTTGCGGGCTGGGTGGTTGCACCTGGGGTTATAGTGGTAGCCAATGGGGATCGACCCCGTGTCACGCGAGTACGACAACCGCCAGTTTTTTATTCCCCCAGTACAAAAAAAACAAAAAAAAAAAAACATATATATATAAGATGGATATAGAATATAAGATATTGATATATCCATGAAAACATTCACCAAAACATTTGACAATACCACAAATAGAGAGAAAAGGAAATGAACTACAAATAAAAGAGAGCTTTATATTAACATTGGGTAACACAAGCTTCTGATCAAAGTCTTTGAGAATACAGTAATGTGATATCCCAAGTAGCTCTCTCAGAGTCTCAAAAATAATAATGAGTCTTTAAATACAAAAGTAAATGTATTTAAAGAAAGTAAAATGTGTTTTCCTTTCAAAGAGGAATGGTATTGGTTCCCATGGACCATAAAATTAAAATACCTCGAAGATAAGAGAAGGACAACCAAGAATCATCCTAAATCCCACAGAATACTGAGAAAATAAAGGCAAGTTGACAAATGATTGTAGCATAAAATGGTCTGAAGAAAAGCTAGAAGGATAGTCTATATGTTCAACTCACTATGATGGATAAATATCATATCTTTCACTTGCTTGCAGTCGGCTCCTTTAGAGGTAACTGTTGTGGTTGACATGGCATGATTTCTCTAACTGTTTCTTAATTTTCTGGTTTAATAATTCCCATTAATGTCTTTTTCAACCATTCCTCAATGTACTCTCTTAAAGGTTCCATGGTAATTTCATGTTTGGTTTTAATCTCAAATAATTGTATTTCAAGTTCCCTTAGATCTAGCTCTAATTGATGCAATGTGTTGCCCACCTCATCATTTATGTTGATATACCGAACCAACCATCTTTCAAATTCATTCACAGAAAATTCTATGGTTTCAGCAAATTCATTATCCCAAACAACTTTTAGTGATTTAAGTTGTCCCATTAAAGATCCTTTGGTTAAGATCATGGTATCCATCAATATATTAGGACCATCTAATTCCTCGATAAGACTAACAAGTTTAAGAAATATATCACTCTTTTTATTCCTTAGGGCCTCAGTTTCATTTATCATTTCTTTTAACTCTTTAATTCTCCTCAACCAACATGCATTGATCTGCTTCATTTGGTAAGGCAAAGGAATTTTTTGTTCCTTTCTCCAAGATTCATTTAGACTTGATACTTTAACTGAAAATGTGTTCACAACTTCCTTGAAAATCCTTCATCATTTTCCAAATCTTTCTACATATATTCTTTGAAATTTTCAGTTATGGAGGAAAAATTAGCAATACTTTGGGTAAGCTCCCAAATTTCCTGAATTATATCAAGTCTTGTTTGTATGGAATCACCCACGTATTTTCTTATAGCTCGTAATAAACTTGATAACCGTTTGTGCTTCGTACTACTTTCAGGAAATTCCTCCAATGCAAACATAGGTTGAATAGAACTTAAAGGTTCTGGAAACAGTGGTCTTGGTACTAAAGCAACTTCTAATTATTTTACCCTTTTCTTTACTTCCAAATTTTCTGTTTCCATTTTGTCAATTGATTGTCTTAATGTGTCTTCGATAGCTCCATGAAAGTCTTCAATTTTATATGGTGCTACTACATCCAAGTCAATCGAAGATTTCCATCGTTCGGATGAATTCTTATTCTTTGTATTAACTTTTTCTACCAATAATGTTTTGGTTTCACGATTGTAAGTTTTGTGGTGAAAAGTGGTTGATTCCTCTTCAAATATTTGTACGTGGGATAACCTGGGGATGGCGACTTTCCATGGTTGTTTTCTTCATAGTTTTGTAAACAACTTGCAAAGCATCTGCTAGATACTAGATAGATAGGTCCTAAGGTTGGAATTATTTGTAACAAACATTTAACTCTTAGAGGAAGCTTCTTTTTTATCAAACTCTAGCAATAAGCTTGAGAAAACAAATGTTTTGTTGTTGGTCGAATTTTCCATGTGGCACGCGAGCATCAAAACAAATGTAATTTTTCCAATAATATTTTAATATAGTTTAATTAGCTTTAAAAAAATTACAACGATATTTATTTTATAATTTTTTCAATTAATTTTTATTATTGAAATAATTAAACTCAACCAAATACTCTTTCATGAATATCAATTTTATATAGTGTAATTTTGTGTGGAAATGTATACTATGAGATTAATTAACCAATCATAAAATATAAAAAAAAATATTTTACAAATTTGTAAGTAGTATTATAAATAGATTTTATTTTAAAAAAATGAATTTAATAATGAGATTTGTTTACTTTTTGAGTAAATTTTTGGTAACTTTGGGATTTTAAGTAATTACTATTTATATTGAATCCAAATTGGACAAAAAAAAATTAAAAATATGTTTCCACCATACATAAATTTAAATTATAGTGAAATTCTATTCATTCCTAAAAAATTTGCTAAACTATATTAATTGATAATGAAAAAAAATCCTCCTATTATATGTTTAACGTCCTCCTCCTTTTAATATGAGATTAAGGGGTGAATGCAAGCTAATGAGGGTCTCTCATGATGCGTTGGTGGCAATGAAAACCTGGATTAACAACAATCTATTAACTTGGAGGGATTATTCAAGGTAGTTTTACAATGAATTTGAATATGGTGTAAGAAGATGAAACATAGGAAATTGAATTATCTTTCCGAATATACGAATTTTATTCATAGACATTGTGAATAACTATGTCAAATATGATTTTTTTTCTAACAGTGGTATATTGTTTTTCCAACAAAATACAAGGTATATGTTTTTGTTCGTGCAGGTGTTGAGTACTTTAACCATGGAATTTCATTCCAAAAACTTGTTTCCTTGTATAGAACCAGCTTTTCTTATGCCATGTATTTTTTGGAAATTTTTAATATTAATCTAATATTTTTTTTAAATTATCAAAGTCAACATATGCCTGAAATTACAACATCATTTGTTCATGCATGCTAAGAGGGTCTTAACATGATCAAAACAATTTATTTTTTTAGATTGTATGTATCGTTCTTCTCTAGTGTCGCATATAACTCATTTGAGAAATGGTTAAGCTGAGAAAACATTATACTGGAAATAAGAGAGGTATGTATTCTAGGATTTCAATATATGTGAAGACAAAAATAGATTAAAATAATAAAAAATATTATTATTATTTTAAATTATATATTTGAAATCTTCATAGTCAACTCTATCTATGTATATAGTTTCATCAACAGTTGAATTGTTTAGTCTGTAGAAAAATAATGTCAAAGACAAATATATAGAGGGGTATTCATAAAAATGGAGTTTTTTATCAATTTGCAGGTTGAACCACTAGGTGTGTCATCCCAAACCTAAATTCGAGTCAACCAAGTCAGCATACACCTTGTCAATACTGCCCAAAAAAATTTGAATTCAAAAGAATGCATGTACATTCCTAGCAGTGCACACTCTCTCTAGGAATGCGCATGTGATCCTAAAAGTAATCCCTCTCTCTCTCTCTCTCTCTCTCTCTCTCTCATACATGGTAATACCTAGACATGGAAAGACTTAGACATAACAAGGCATGGAAAGATGTAGACCTAGACCTTACCTTGAAATTCCTTGAACTCTCACACCCATTCCTCTTAGCAAGATTTGCCTCACCATATGAAATCTTGCACAGAAGGCCTTTTTCCATTTCCCTATGCAGACTTTTCATCCCTTTTTGCAAATCCCAGAGCTAAAAATACATTTTTTCCATATATACACACCTTACCTACTATACAACACGTGTATACGCAGGTTGCACCACTACAACCCACGTACAACAGAATTTGTGCCCAAAAATTAAAAATGGTGTCGGGTTTCCATGTCACAACAGGAGATCAATGATCCTTGGCCTTCCATATACTAGAAATGTTCTGAATCGTCCCTTCAGTTCCACTTGAAGGCTATAAATGGGTCAATTCTGAGTTATGGAAAGGAGGAGAAAGAATTCAACTTTTAGAGCAAAGTTACTCTGGAGGAATTATTCAATTCACATTGAGTCTGCATCCCTTTGTCCTTTAAGTATGAACACAATGTTCATCCCCCAAGCTCTTCCCTTATTGAGTGAGAACTCCATTGTCTCTCTTACATGAGCTTGCCTTTGGTGGAGGATTGAAGTGGTGGAGGCCCAGCTGGAAGGAACTTAGTTTCTTGGTTCTGAACCGTGCTGACATGGAAGTTTATAACGTTTTCACTTCTGTTGATCATAGATTAATAGAAACACTATTTTCCCATCCAATTGATATCTTGCAAATATTTGATTTATTATTCCATGGGTGTATTTGTTATGTATATTAATGGATTATTATATTGAATGTGCTAACATCATATATTATCACCATATGCTTGCTTTGCTTGGTTATTGAGGACTAGTTGCAGGTATATTGCTTTGGGTCAAGTGCTCAACGGTGGACTTCATCGAACGTCTGGACAAGGTAGGAATTTTATCTTGTATTGCTAGCATATTTGTTTATATAGGATACTTGAGAATAGATTTGATTTCTGCAGTCATTTCCATCTGTTGTGGTTTACCCGTAGCCACAGAGAGATTTTCCTCGTAACAAAATTGGCAACCATACTGGGGATTGAATCTTCTTTCTTGGGGTTTGAAGTGTTTTTCTCCTTAGATTTCTCTTGTTCATATTTTGTTTCTTGTCATATCATTGCTTGACATCCTCTATTCACTGTGGGTTTGAGTCTTTTATCCTTCTCCTTTGCCTAGTTGTGTTTTTGACACATATACACGGTTTTTTGCTTGACAGACACGTACATACGTGAGTTGTCCTTCGGCAAGCTGCGTACATACACGATTTTCCCTTGAATGGTCATGTACATCAACCTCTTTTTCGTGTTTGTTGGGTATGGTGGTTACTAGGTAGGTTTTGATGATTGTTGAGTCTTCTTGGGTCTTTGTAGAGATTGTTAAGTGTCAGTGGGATGACAAGAAACCTGTCTTTGGTTGAATTTTTGGGTGGAGTCTTTCTCATCATATTTTCATTTTGATTGTCCTTGTATGTTGGGTTGGGTGATTTTCTCCTTGGTATCCTACTTGAGTTGTCTCTTTCTATATACAGTAGATTCTTTATATATCAAGTTGTTTTTCAGTCCATGCATTTGCATTTTTCCTATATTGAAAATACCAAAATACTAGGCATTTTGCATTGATTGGATTTTTGATCTTTTGAGTCTTTGTCATTTATCTTAGTGCATGTAAAGAAAGATTGCATTTTTATTCAGAATTGCAAAGTTGAAATTGAAAATTTCATTGTTTTAGAAAGCATATCATTCATTGAAAAATGAAGTTAAGAATTTGCATTATATTCATATTTACTTTACTTGTTGAATCATAACATCATGAGTTTCACCACCACACCTTTTTGAGTAAGCATGGCCATTAAAATTAACACTATAATTTAAAATTGATTAGTAACGATTTTAGTTTCTAGGGTGCACCAACTAGCTTAGGATTTAGTTCCTTGGAATATGATTTTGTGAGTAAACTTCTCCAAGGTTATTAAATCAACATATGTGTCTGACTAAGGGAGTGGAGAAATCCATTGTGTAATCGATAATATCATGAGCCTTCGCTTACACCGGAGTTAAACACGAGGTCACGTGAAGTCAGTTGAAGTTATATCCCCCTGATACCTTCCTAGCATCAAACATATTTCTAGGGATCTATTTGTATCTGGGGATCTTGCTAGTGCCCTTACCTCCATGAGAGGCGGTGCTTTCAAGGTTTCGAGATTTGATACCCTGCCCATACGGTGGCCCTGACTTATGACTGTTCTCCTATGCATTGGTTATACTGTGGTTTATTGGTTGTTTGACTTGGGTACCACATAGGTTACTTGCAGGGGTTATTCTGCAAGTACCCTGGTTCAAATAAGGGTTGGAAAACACACAACCTTTATGGAGGATTACCTCTCTGGGGGGATCTGACCGACTACATTTTTAATCCCACGAGGGACCTTATAACTGATTATGTTACCTTTGATCTTTAGCAGGGAGTCTTAGGCCCCTCTTGGGAAAGACATAGATTCTTTAGGGAGGGAGGCCCCTTTCAACCACTTTACCCCATTTGTGTGCATATTGGTCGTTTGATTATTTTTGGTGTGCTCTTTGATTACTAGTTGGACTTAGGATTTATTTTTGTATCTTGAATCTGAAGTCATCATGGAGTCGGGCCAATGTCCCCGTCGGTCCCATCGCTTGTTACAGTTACCGTTGGATTTTGAGTCTTTGCCTTCTAAAAGGCATAGAGTTATTAGACGTGGTACACACACCTCCACTTTTCAGACTTGTGGTTCTACAAGGATGAGTATTGAACAAATTCATAAAAATACTTGGAGCCCCTCGAATCCCATACCTACTATAGGTAATGGCACCCCTTCAACTCCTGCAACCACAATGGTTGTAGTGCCGAAGGAACCTATCATCACTATTTCCTGTCCTATATTGAATGCTCAACCTATTTCCATGAACCCATTTGGGTCTCTTAGTCACTCACTAGAGCTATAATGTTCAGTCCATCCCTATGGCCTCTAGTCCTTTTTCCTATGGTATGCCAAATTTTACTTCACAGTTTTCCAACTCCATCCCAGTTGTTGGAACTAATGCTAGCATTGGAATTGGGGGAACAACTCCTCCTTATACTCCATTCTCATTTGGTGGCTCTCAGATCCCTCAAATGACTCCTATTATGGGAGGCATTCCTTATTTTAACCCCGAGTCAAATCCTATTGCTTATGGGTGGAGAAACCAACATGGCGGACAAGATTCGGCTCAAGTTCCATCCTATACCCTCATCTTCTCAATGTTGATTCCAACCAACACATTTCGAATGAGGAATCCACCTCTATCCTCTGGATTCACACCCGGAGGACGTCATTTTCACACCTTGGGCAACCCCCAACCCAGTTCTACTTTGGCTGGGGGAAACTTTTATAACCCCCATCAGAACATTCCTATTGGAATGATGCCCAAACAACCTTGTATGAATCATCCTGGAGGAGGGTCTTACAATCTTGGATAGGGCCATGGTGCTTACCAAAACCCTAGATGGGATGCAATTCCCCAAACAAAATCTTTCCAGGGAGCTTGGGGTCAGATGCCACAACCCCGTCTCCCTTTTTTGGCCACCCTTAATCTGCCAAACTTATCTAATTTGATGAATGACCATGTGTGTCATCATCCTACATGTTCCCCCATCCCCACCAAGCTTCCTTCGAACATTCCGAAGTTCGAAGGTAAGAATGGTGAGGATCCCGATGATCACGTTACCACCTTTCACCTATGTGCTCCTCGAATTCCCTTAATGATGATTCCATCTGGTTAAGATTATTTCAATGCACCCTTATTGGAGTTTCCACGAAATGTTATATCGAGCTACCTAGAGGGGCATATGGGACATTTAGTCAAATGGTGTTAGTATTACTTAACCACTTCCAATTATCGGTTCGTTACGATGATGGCCTAGAACTTTTGTCGACTTTACACCAGGACACCGCCACTCATATCTCAGATCACATCTAGGAGTGGTGTAGACAAAAGAGGTTTATTAAGACCTCCATACCCCCAAACTTTATTTTATATTGGTTCCTTAAGTCCTTTCAACCTCCTATCTATAAGGATGTTGCTACATCCAGGGTTACATCTGAGGAAGAAGAAATCTTCAAATCCTAGCAGTTAGATCTTATATACGTTCAGTCTGGGATGTTATACGACATTCTTCCAAACGCACCGAGGTCAACTATGACCCTAGAAAATATCCCAGACCTCATGTCGATGGAATTGTAGGCTCCACCAATATGAAATCCACAGACTCGGTGACAAGCCATTTGAAAGATTTGACTCTAAACCAGTCTGCAGGAGGGCTAGCTTTGTCTATGTCTTCCAATCCCACTCAGTCGGCAGAGGTACATTCCGTGCAATCGTCGACCAACCCAAATCGTAATCAACAACCACATGGGAATAAGAGGAAAGGACGTAATAATAATCATAAGGGTGGGAAGAATAAACCCAAGGGCACTGGTAATAATGGGAAGATGAGTAATAATGTTGGTGAGGGAAAGAAAGAAAGATGTAAGGTGAAATTTCCCTGTAAGCTTTGTACAAGTGATCAACTTACTCATTTATGACCCAAACTTGCAGAAGCTATGAAGCTCTTACCTCTACCACCCATCGTGTTGATGAATCCTTTCCCACATAACCAACACATGGCCTCAATTTCCTCAAACGTCAGAAATGAGAGTGATGGGAGTCAAAACCCACCACCACAAGACAGTGACTGTTTGTGCATCAATATGGTCAAATCTCAGGTTAATGTAGCCACCTGGTCTCGTGATTACAGTTCCTCACAGATTGTACATGTTCTAGAGTCTCCTCCTCCTCCGTCATAGATGCCTTTGCATGTTGAAAAACTAGAGCCATCGCCTCATATTTCGAAAGGAGTTCTCAAGCGCTCTACCCATAATCCAAATGCTAGAGTTGCCCATAATTACTCTATTGTTGAGGACATGTGTAAAACCCATTGTGTGATGTCGTCTCTGGAGGTACTCGAGACATGTCCTTCTCATAGGAATGAATTTCTATCTGCGTTCGAATCTCTAGACCCCAGTGGCTCAAAAGTTATCAAGTTTGACATCACAGATGTGAAGCCTTGCTTGCCTTACTATGTGGCATTTCAAATCCACGTGGGGTACTCAAAGTATACCATCAAACGTGCGGTTGTTGATGAAGGCATTGCTACGTGTGTGATGTCCCTGATATGTTGGAAATATCTCGGCTCCCCAACTCTTTCTCAATCGTTGACCATGTTGACTACTTTTGATGGTCGTTCCTTCTGTGCTCATGGTATTCTTCCTGCCTTTTTGGTCCAGTTAGGTGGGAATATAGTAGAGGTGGATGTCAAGATAGTAGATGTGCCTCTCGATTATAACTTGTTACTAGGACGCAATTGGACTTATTCTATGACTGTCGTCTTCTGTACCCTCTGTTTTCCACTCGATGGGAAGATCGTGATGATAGGTCAGTTATCCATTGCGTATGCTGGACCCAATGCATCTTTTGGACCTTCGATCCCTGTGGTCGACAATTATCAGCCGAAAACTGAGAATATCAGTGTCGGAATGTATTCATCCCTTATGGGTACCTTCAACTTCATGGCACCGATTCACCATATTTATGCTAGTCCAGTCACTACCAGTCATACTGGAGCTCCATCACCAACCATTTCTAGTCATGTTGGAGATTGGTCGATGACCTCTTTCTCAATCGCCGACCATGTTGACTACTTTTGACGGTCGTTCCTTCTGTGCTCATGGTATTCTTCCTTCCTTTTTGGTCCAGTTAGGTGGGAAGCTAATAGAGGTGGATTTCGAGATAGTAGATGCAGCTCTCGATTATAACTTGTTACTAGGACACAATTGGACTTATTCTATAACTGTCGTCTTCTGTACCCTCTGTTTTCCACTCGATGGGAAGATCGTGATGATAGACCAGTTATCTGTTGTGTATGCTAGACCCAATTCATCTTTTGGACCTTCGATCCCTGTGGTCGACAATTATCAGCCGAAAACTGAGAATATCGATGTTGGAATGTATTCATCCCTTATGGGTACCTTCGACTTCATGGCACCGATTCACCATATTTATGCTAGTCTAGTCACTACCAGTCATACTAGAGCTCCATCACCAATCGTTGCTAGTCATGTTGGAGATTTGTTGATGACCTATGCAAGTCATGTTGAATACCCGCAACTAGCCATTGTAAGTCATGCTGAGGGAACAAGTCTAGTCATCACTAGTCACACTGCACATACATCACCAACCTCTGCTAGTCATGTTTGGGATTCATAACCAACCTCTGCAAGTCATGTTGGAGATTTTCTACTAGCCTTTGCAAGTCATGCTGAGAGCATGTCACCAGCCACTGCAAGTCATGTTGGGGGCATTCATACAATTGAGAATCCTAGGCATGTCACACATAAGCCCAAGTTACTTTGCAGGATTTGCGAAGAATATCACCTTACTCGTTTGTGTCCTTTCTGTTGTTCTGGTACTAGGAGCGTGGTCCTTACCTGGGGGCCCTTCGGGTTCTGAATCGCCTTTGGCTTCCCAACCTTCTTTAGTTGATACAATAGTCATGTCGATGCAATATTCAGATAAAACCCCTCTTCCTTTAGGGGTTGATGCATCCCTTGACCTTGTTGTCTCGCATCCTGTCAACCAGCGGTCGTGTCGATGCAATCTTCGATCGAAACCACTCCTATTTTTGGGGGTGATGCATCTCTTGACCTTATTGTCTTGCATCCTATTCAACTAAAAATTGAAGAAGTGGTCATGCCGATGCAATATTTGGTCGATCCCACTCTTCTCTTAGACAGTTACAAACCTAAGGAAGTGACATTGTTGATCCAATCTTCGATCAATCCCACTCTTCTTTTGGAGGGTGATGTGTCCTTCGACCATGTCCTTAGCATTTCTAGTTCTGTACCTTCTTCACTAGGGAGAATTCCATTCTCTTCGAGTATGCTACCTCCAAGTCCTAAGATGGTTTCCTTTGATTGGAATGATCTTTTAGAGCCTCGAATTCCTTCTTCTACACCCTTCCAGATAAGGGTCATTCTTCGATATATTTCCGATAAGGTAACCTATGCAAGTATTTTATCCTCCTTGACTTGGAGGATAAGGTAACCTATGCAAGTTACTTATACAATCAATTCCTTCACCAATTTTACCTGTCATATCAACCAATGAGACTATAGATTCATCACCTGAATCTGATCCCAAGTCTGTGGGTCGTGTTGTTGCCGCAACTGTTTTCCTCCCTTTCTTTTCCTTGAACCACTTTGGCCTCTTCTTGGGATGAAATTGCCAACAACGGTCCTCATCATGCCCCTATTTATTGCAATTCTTGCAAGAGGGTTTCTCTTCCTTTTTTCCATTGAATTTTCCTTCTTTCCATGCCACTTCCTTTTGTCCTCTTTCCTTGAAGGCGATTCCCCTGATACTCCAACAACTTTTTTCCCTGTTTCAATGTATTTTCCTTGAACAAAAATATCATCAAGATTAGTTGGTCCAAACATGAATACAATATTTCGAATATGTGTAGGTAAACCTCCTATATACTTCATAATAGTTTCTTGGGTATGTAAAGGAATATCTAACATCAATGCCATTTTACGAAATCCATCTGTGTATTCTTGCACTGTTTGTCCTTTTCTTAGTTTTAAAGCTTTCCATTCAATTAACACTTTCTATTTATAACCCAAATGATAGAATTTCTTTCTAAGTGCATAAATGAAACTTTGCCATGATGGAAATACATTACCCACTAGTTGTGTGTCATTTTGCAACTTTCTTTGCCAGCAGATGAGTGATGTGCCTGCAAGTCTCAATGATGCCAACTTGATTTGTGTGGCCTCATCCTTGATTTGTTTCACACCGCAATAGAACTCCATTTGTTTGACCCAATTTTCAAGTCTCTCTACATTAACTTCACCATCATACATGGGTCATTCGAATTTAACATCAAGTTTTAATAAAGGCATTTCATTCTTATGTTTATAGACATGTTTCTCTGTGGTGCTTTTAGAACTTGAACTTGAAGAAGGAGGTGAAGATGGAGGTGAAGGAGGAATTTGAGGAGGAGCCTCTCCTTATTCACTTTTTCCTTTTGAAGATTCACCCAGATTTGGTCTTTTCCATTCCAGGTAATCCTCATAAAAAACCTTCATCATATCCAACATAGCAAAGAAAGTTTTTCGAAACTCTTTCTCATCCTGAGAAAGTCCCTCTTCCGATGCCATCCTCTTGCTTTGAGAAGTTCTCTTTCTCAATCCAATCAATAGATTCTCTTCAACAAGATCACCTTCACCATGAAATAGATTTTCCCCGGTTAACATGCAAAACTCAAATCCAAATGTCAACTAGCTCTCATACCACTTGATCCGAAAAAATATTTTACAAGACAATGGTTGAGTTATTAAGCATGTGTTGATTAACCAATTAAGAAGCTTAAAGAAAGAGGAAGAAGTTATAGAAGAAATATAACAACCATATAAACATGTACAAATCTGAAACAAATCATAAAAAAACAACAAACCATAACACCAATGTGATAACGGAGTTCGGCAATCTCGCCTATGTCTTCGGGCCTTTGTCTCAGTGGGTGAGGCTTTCTTAGTTTTGTTCAAAGCTCAATAAGTACATCACAGAAGTTCCAAAAGGTTACAAAAATTATCTAGTCTTGTTCTACTAGATCTCTAGAACCCAACAGAAGAAACAACACTCAAAATGGATGACCAGAGCTCCTAGAAATAGCCCGCAAAGGTGCGCTCCTCAACAACTTCCCTGCATAAAAATGGCTTTGCCTTGGAAAATATTCAGCATAAACCTGCTCTAAATCTCCTCTCATGGACTCAAGAAGGCTTGATTTATATATATCTAAAGTTGGTAACCATATCCCAACTTTCCCCAAGATCTGGCATAAAAAAGGGCCCAATATCCCCCCAAAAGGGCCCAAAATCTCCAAACAACAAGCCTAAAATCCATAAAAATCCATATGCTATAGTTGAAAAAACCACTTTGGAGAAATATTGGGGTGCATCCCCTTATGCACTATCCCCTGGTCGTATGGGAGCCTGCCATATGGACAGGCGCTAGCACCTCTACGTTGGCCCCTAGTTCATCAACCCCTGGTTACAACATTAGCCATGTGGCCCTGTCCTCCACGGACTTTCCCAAACCATGTAGACCTGTTCTATAGCTCTTGGTCACGGGATTAGATCCTCATCGATCGGGGCTTGACCAACCCAAAGCGCCACGATTCAACACATGTTGTCCCTCGACCAAGTTTTGAGGAAACATTAGTCGGGTTTGACCACTTCTGGACTTCGACAAGTTGGTCGAAGATGAGGCGCCCAGGCGGAGCTAAGATCGTAGGATCTCACTTGTTTGTGGACCCAACTAGGGGTTCATTAGGATTTTTTAGATGTCATCCCATGGGTTTACCCATGATTAGGCCTTTTTGTAAGGGATGTAAAAGTATATATAGGAAGGAATGTAATGTAGAAGTAGTGAAGTGTGCTTAGTGCAAGAGACAAGTGATGTGCATGTAGCTAAGTGCAAGATACAAGTGAAGTATATGTAGCTAAGTGCAAGTGGCTTTGAGTTTATTTGTGCCACAGACCGTGTATGTAAGGCTCTATGCCTCATAGAGGAGTCGGCTTTGTGCCTTGACCTGATTTTGGGAAGGTGGATTTGGTGCACAGTGCACAACTCACATGTCCGGTGCGAAGCTTGGCTATGTGGCTTAGTGCAAAGGAGCGGATGAATTTAAGAGATTGAAGAAGAATAATAGAATAAGAAGCAGTTGGTGGACATAGCCCCACACTGGGGTGAACCATGCAAATCTTGTGTTGATGAGTTGCTTTGTGCTATGATGTTTATTATTTGAATATGTTTAGTGCATTGAATGTTATGAATGTTAGATAGATCTATGGATGGTTAGTGCTTTATTGGTGAATTATAGATCTGATTCAGTGCTATCTGCTAGATGGTTAGAGTGCTTAATATTTAGTACTACTACGTCGAACTGTACTTAGGGTTTGATCTGCGATGTGAATAAGGATAATATATTAATGAATGTTGTTCCTAAGTACTCTGTGAAGTGTTCTAATCACAGATCTGTGTCCCAGCTTGGTTACAGGAACCTGCGTCCTATAACCCCCCCCCTACCTCTACCTTGGGTGAGACTTCGCCTACTTCACAGGTGTTGTCGAAAGGGTCGGTAGTTAGGGTTTTTTTGGTGCACTGTCGAAGTGTTGAACCCTGGGTCTACCCCTGTGCCAACAAATGGTTCCGTTGTTGGGACTTGAAACTATGATTGCTGGGAACTAAAAGAAAAGAGAAGATTTGTGTGTAGATCTTCTACTGTAGTGCGCAATATTCTACTTGACTTGCGAAGCTCTGTGCTAAGAAAGAGACTCGATATGAAGAAAAAGAGGTAAGATCTTGAAAAAGGTAAAGTTTTGTGCTTTGATAGAGTAAAATAAGTGGAAATTTTTGTTTCAGAAGCATGAATCTAGGTATGTTCGATAGATTCTATCCTAGTCTGAAAGCTAGGGTACAGTTAGAAGAAAGATTTTATCTGAATAAATTTGATAGAACTAGAGAAAGATATGTTATTCCTATGCATAGAAAGATTTTTTGGACTAATACGTGGATGCAGGAACCTAGAAAGAATTTTTTCAGATTGCAGGTCTAGCATTGTGATCCTAGTGCACAGTACGAGAGAAGTTGGGGAACTTACAAGAGAAAGAGAGGATTGACCTTATGTTATAACTACAGAAGATCAGGACATATTGCTAAGGAATGCCCTGGTGCAGGTCCTATTTGTCTATGTTGTAAAATAGTTGGTCATAAAGTCGACGACTGTCCAAGGATGATTGCTAAAGTTGAACAAATGAACATGAGTCAAGAGAATAAGAGCATATTAGAAAATCATAGAGAGAAAGAATCAGAGAAATCTCAGACTATGTTAGTATAGTTAAAAGAAGTAATGGATGATCACAAAGATGTCAGTTTACTAGATATCTTGAAGGAAAAACAATGCATAAATACAAGAGTAGGAGACTTCAACATAGACTGTGTCTTAGATGAAGAGACACAAGTGAATATTATGACAGAAAGCACTTGGGAAATTTTGGGAAAGCCTACTGTGGTACCTTCATTGGGAAGGATAGGCTTGTTTAAAGAAAATATGATAACCCTATGTGGAATAGTTACTAATGTACCTGTTATCATCCATGGAACATTGACTCAAGAAGAATTTGAAGTTATTAGGTTTGTTAAGAACAACGCCCCTTTTCCACTTTTGTTAGGAATGACTTGGATCGAGAAGGATTAGATCAAAAGGAAAGCAGAGGAAGAAGCTACAAAAAATAAAAAACAAGATCTAAGGGATTCCATAGCTAGAAGAATAGATCTACTGATGGAAGAACGAGAAGTTGAGTCGAAGCAATAGAATGCAAGAGAATTATCTATCGAGGTTGAAATAACGCAAGAAGGTTTGCAGGACCTTCCCATGCAAGAATAAATTATACCCACCTTGGAGCTAGTAAGAAAAGAGGTATTACCTTCGAACCCTTTGAGGACACATCAACATCGCGAAGCTACCATGCTAGGAGAAGATAAGAATAATAATCGAAAGAGGAATCCAGAGACTCAGATAACAGGAAAGAAGTCAAGGAATCTTAGTAAGAAGAAAGCCAAGTTGGAAAAGCTACAGGAAGTGACAGAGAAGACTTGCAGGCTCCGAACCTCGTCGGAACAACAAAACCACACAGAATGGGACTTCGTCATGGAAAAGCTATATGATCCTTGGAGGTACCCGACCATTAGAATGATGCTCTGAATGGATAGAAAACACATTTATGGGAGAATAGAACACATTTGGTACATTGACACCACGCCACAATGGACTGATTCGTATTGATTAAGGCATTCCTGCCCATTGGAGGAATCTATTACGACACTTTCTTATTTAACTCGTCGGGCGCTGTGGCGGGACCACCTTTTTTCTACCCGTGATTATCTGAGCTAACAAAGAAGTGATTGTGTGTGTCTAGATGTGCTATCAGACCTCACCATATGTTGTTTATCCCGCCACCCCAACTTATTTGGTCATAGTGAGAATATCGGTTGAGCGCACTGAACTAGAGAAGTTCATTGAATAAGCTCTGAAGAAGTTTATGGATGATAAATCTATGTCTGAGGGAGTACAAGCATCATCGACCAGGGGACTGTAGGATTCCCCTTTGACTAGACGTCACTCGAAACGTGCCAACCCTACCACCAAGAAGAGAAGTAAGCATTGCAACAATCTGGCTAAAACGAAGCAGATCCCATCGATCTTACCTGATTACATCCTACCTTTGGCTGGCATGGTTAACCATGAAAAAATTCCATGGGACTTTGAGTACACGTTGATCACCGCGTACATCCTGAAGGGGATACGCGTAGAAGCAAGACAATTGGGACAAATCCCAACATTGAAGAACAACAATTTCAATCTCGGCAACATAAATAACTACGTGATGCTCACGCCTGACAGATATTTGTTGAAGACGACTGGGAATAATCCCCACATAGTCTTCCAGCTGTGGATTAAGGAGCTTGCACAGCCCACGATACTCAACGTGATGAAGATCCCTCACTTTGGCCAACATCAGGAGGTTAACGCTTGCATTAAACTCCTCTTGTCATGCTATCATGGAGGATACCTATGGCTCGACAAGAAAATTACTGTGGATCCAACACTAATCCACCTGATCACAGGACTGAGCATGCAGGGACCTGACCCTCAACAGTTCTACCTAGGGAAGACCTCGGATTTCTCCCTGGCACAACGCATTAAGGAGGCATACGACAAAGTTGAGAAGGGAAAGTGAGGCTACAAGGTAGCCTCCATCTTGGATGGCGTAGTGTGCCTAGCTTGTCAGCTCATAGTTGGCAAGATCGTCAGAAGGAACTGCCCCACGCAGGTCACTGGATTTGTGGTGGAACTCACAGGAAAATGCATGGAGGGGATGCAAATGATATGGGCGATCTACCTCGTCAAGGAGCTCAAGAAAGACCACCGCGAAGTGTGGGATCAAGGATACGAGTTCCATTTCAGCTGGTTCCTTGTGCTGATCTCATTTGTTGCTTGGAAAATGCCAAGGAGTTGCCTTCCCGGATATTGAACCTTTGGAGCCATTGGCCGCAAAGTTCTCCACTCTATGGTACATGAATGACATGTCAAAGAAGTGGCAGTTGAACGTAGTGTTCCATGCCTACTATCAACAACTGAATGTTGCTATTGATTTGTTCCCATGCATGAATCCATGAACATTGCACCAGTACAGACCATTAGCTAAGTTTTGCGCAGCTCGACATTTCATTTAAATCACTGTGCACAGGGATGAGAGAAAGGAGAAATTACAGTCTTACTATAAGATGATAGATGAAGACATTCGACGGATCACAAAGGAGTGGTCGACAAAGTTCCTTGTACCAGTTGATGATGTAGAAATCTCCGACCCTGACATCATTGGAAGCCCCTTGGTCACCCGGGCTGAGCATGTCAGATAGACCAATGCGAAGAAGAAGATTAAAAAGGAGGAAGTCCACGACATATAGACTAATGAGGAGGACAACGCCTCGGAAGAAATTGGACCTGGCTCGCCCGTAGGAGGAGGAGGAGATAAATTAAATCAAGAAGTAGGAGGGGAAGAAGGAGAAAAGCAAGGAGAAGGTGAAGCTACACTACCGACGTATCCCCCTACTGAGACAGAAACATCAAAGAAGAGGAAGGTTTCTTCGCAGAAACCTTCAGCAAGAAAGAATACCCGCGCAAGTAAGCCCCGGCTAGAGGCTACACTCATGGAGGATGACATTAGTCTAGTCTATGGAGTGATGGAGGATGCATCTGAGGACCTATTATAGAGATATGGTGTGAATAAAGAAGAGTTGTATGTAAGAGTTGAGAAGGATCTGAAGGAGATACAACGAGCTATTCAAGTTAACCGTGCAGTACCTACTGTGCCCTCCTCGTCGGAGACTGTAGATTTGGGGGATGAACCAGCCCAACTTCAAAGACTTGTAGATGCAATAGTGGCTCGGCTTCAGCGAGTCCAAGAAGAGAAGGAACAGGCTACAGACACCCTGAAGAAAGAAAAAGAGGATATCTTCGAGCAACTGCGAGTTGAGCGGTATTGTTTAATCATGTATGAAAATGAGGGAGATGAGTTTTGGGAGATTCTCGAGGGAGACAACGTGCAGATACGAAAGGAAAAGGACCAATTGCTCACAGAGTAGACTGCATTCAAGGAAGTTGTGAGAAAATCACTTCAATTTGTGCCAGGCTCGGCACAAGAGGAACATGAGGAAGTTGAGGCCCAAGTGATGAAGCTCGTTGAGGACGTCTAGCATCTTCAAGCAAGGGTAACGGAGCTGGAGATTCAATAAGTACCAAGAACTCCGCAGGAAATGTGTGATCAGAGGGAGGAATCCACTAAGAGTGCAGTAGGAAGGATCAGGGCCCTCACCTCTGAATGCAATCAGTCAAGCAACAGAAGTGCGCATAATTACGAACGTCTCACGGAATGTCCAAAGCTTAGGAAGTTGGAAGCACAACTACAGGAGGCGCAACAACATGCACTGACAGTTCAAGCGCAGATGAAGTCACTCACTGCGGTTGAGAGAATGAAGAGATCACAAGAACAGTGTGCGGTCCAGCAACAGATTACTACGATCCAGGGCAAAGTAATGGAAGTCACACAGAGGCTACAACCAGTGCAGGAGGAAGCCTTCACGGTGTTTGAAGAGATCGAAGGCCAAGGATCGAAACTAGACCAAGTGGTTGCAATAGTGGAACAACGCCTGGAAGGGCCTGATACAAAGAAAATAATCCAGAAGTTCACTGAGCAGGAATCTCAAGTGAAGCAACAAGTCGAAGAAGCTCGAGCTAAGCTTGAGGCCTTTGAAGCAACGTTGCCCAGATCTGAGTGACTTGGGATGAGTCATAGGTGAGTGTTGGGGGCCTGTTGGCCCTCGACCAATTTTTGAGGAAACAATGGTTGGGTTTGACCACTTTTGGACTTCGATAGGCTATTCGAAGATGGAACACCCAGGAAGAGATGAGATCGCGGGATCTCACTTATTTGTGGACCCAACAAGGGGTTCATTAGGGTTTTTGTATTAGGGTTTTGGGATTTCGGCCCATGGGTTTACCCATGATTAGGCCTTTTTTGAAGGGATGTAAAAGTATATATAGGAAGGAATGTAATGTAGAAGTAGCGAAGTGTGCTTAGTGCAAGAGACAAGTGATGTGTATGTAGCTAAGTGCAAGAGACAAGTGAAGTGTATGTAGCTAAGTGAAAGTGGCTCTAATTTTCTTTATGAAACAGACCGTGTATGTAAGGCTCTGTGCCTTGACCTGATTTTGGGAAGGTGGATCTGGTGCGCAGTGCGTAGATCACTTGTCTGGTGCGAAGCTTGGTTCTGTGGCTTAGTGCACAGGAGTACATGAATGTAAGAGATTGAAGCAGAATAATAGAAGAAGAAGAAGTTGGTGGACATAGCCCCACACTGGGGTGAACCACATAAATCTTATGTTGATGAGTTGATTTGTGCTATGATGTTTATGCTTTGAATATGTTTAGTGCATTGAATGTTATGAATGTTAGATAGATCTACGGATTCTTAGTGATTTATTGGTGAATGCTAGATCTAATTTAGTGATATGTGCTAGATGGTTAGAGTACTTAATCTTTAGTATTACTGCGTCGAACTGTACTTAGGGTTTGATATGCGATGTGAATAAGGATAATATATTAATGAATTTTGTTCCTAAGTACTCTGTGAAGTGTTGTAATCACATATATGTGCCACATCTTGGTTATAGACACCTGAGTCCTGTAACCCCCCCTGCTTCTATCTCGGGTGAGACTTCGCTTGTTTTGCAGGTGTTGCTGAAAGGGTCGATATTTATGGTTTTGTTGGTGCATTGTAGAAGTGTTGAACCTTGGGTCTACCCCTATTCCAACAACACATATAAGTATTGCACCAAATCCAATGCAAGCAACATGTGTAGCCCATATAGTTAGCGCCTAGTGGTTAAATCGTTGGCACCTAAGGAGGACATAGGTTTGAACCTCCTGTCCTAACAAAATTTTACCCATCTCTCATTGGTCGTCCACAAGGTGCCATGTGGCACCACCTGATTGGGCCATGTGGCGATCCAGGATTGGACCACATCGTCAAACCATACGCCAAGTCACCCTGCCACATGTCCGACACATCAGCAAGTCGTACGACCAGTCACCCTACCACGTGTCAGACCGTACGCATAGTCACCTACCCATATGTCATCCATACACCACATATCCATCTTCCATAGGACCATGTCACTATACGAACTGCCATGTGTCATCCATACAGTGACATGTGTCAAATCTGTACAATGCCAACTCAGACTGAAAATGAAGAAACTCAGTGACATGTGTCACCTCCTGGTGATGCCACATCAACATGATGACATCATCACGAGATCATGATGATGTCATCCTGACGCATGCTGACATTACCTGTTGTATCTGCTGATGTCAACGTTGAATTTGACCTAGTTGACTTTTTGTTTGTTTGAAGAAACGAATAGAACGTGATATCAAGAGCATACGATGTATGTTTGAGCCTGTTCTAGTTGTGTTGGGTTCGTATCGACGTGACCTATGCACATGTCTGTTTTGAATCCATTCCGAGAAATTTTATTTTTAGGCCTTTCTAAGCCCCATCAAGCTCCTGGATCCAATTCTAGATCACACCTCCCCACTAAAGGACCTTTTGGTCTCCAAAAGGTTACTGACCAGTCATCAAGCTCAGGATAGGCTACCCATCTTGTTCCCTGTCTCTGAACTCTGTCCTATGCACCTATCTTATCAAGATCAACTATAACACAATCATGATAACTGACAGCATATTGTTAGTCATTTGAACCCTGCCACATCTTACTGAAACTACTATCATCCATGTAGACAACATTACTAATGATGGCATCAAAATCATGACTGCAAATAAGTTGATATGTTTCTGATATTTGCACGACATTAGCTTATCTTGAAGCAAATTGTGATTGATTTTCCTTTCTACAATCATCTCTTGTTCTTGCTTAAGATATATTACTTAATTTGAAATAATTATAGGTTTGTTTCTTGCTTGAAATGCCTTATTTAATTGTTCCATAGTTTGAAGAGTTTTATTTGCCTTTAGATGATGAGAATGAACCACATATTCTTGACCTTCTTTGGTTAAATGATATTGATTCTTTGTCCTGTAGAAGATTTATTTATGATCATATAAGTATGGAATACCTAAGACCATTCCACATTCAGTTAGTGGCACCACATCACATGTTACCTTGTCCACATACTTAGATGGAATTGTGAATTTTAATGTGCATTTCTTTATTATGTGCATTTGATGATGGTTGCTTATCCATTTAAGTGTGTATGGTGTATGATGTATCCATGTTTTTAATCCCAATTGCTTAACCAATTCCTTTGAAATTAAGTTAGATTGAGATCCACTATATATCAATGTATCAACCTTAGTGTGCCTCATGATGACCCTGATGTGAAACAAGTTACTTATACAATCAATTCCTTCACCAATTTTACATGTCATACCAACGAATGAGACTTTAGATTCGTCACCTGAATCCGATCCCAAGTCTGTGGGTCATGTTGTTGCCACAACTGTTTTCCTCCCTTTCTTTTCCTTGAACCACTTTGGCCTCTTCTCGGGATACAATTGTCAACAACGGTCCTCATCATGCCCCTCTTTCTTGCAATGCTTGCAAGAGGGTTTCTCTTCCTTTTTCGCCACTGAATTTTCCTTCTTGCCATGCCACTTCCTTTTGTCCTCTTTCCTTGAAGATGATTCCCCTGATACTCCAACACATGTTTTCCCTGCTTCAATGTATGTCACTTGAACATAAACCTCCTCAAGATTAGTTGGTCCAAACATGAATACAGTATTTCAAATATGTGCAGGTAAACCTCCTATATACTTCATAAGAGTTTCTTGGGTATGTAAAGGAATATCTAACATCAATGCCATTTTACGAAACCCATCTGTGTATTCTTGCATTGTTTGTCCTTTTCTTAGTTTTAAATCTTTTCGTTCAATTAATGCAAGGGAATACCTTCATAGTTCAGGGTTTGGACAAAAGACCCAGACATCGATTCAATACCAAATCCTGAAAAAGACTCGACCGAAGATCTATCCGCACCAGAATCCTAGCCATCGACATATGACCCGACTCTTCAAAAGACATGTTTGCTTCAATGAAGTTTCCCATCTTGTTCTCAATTGTTGCAAACCTGACAAAGTTCCAGTACTGCATAGGAAGAGTCGAAAAATGAACCCAGATGGGTTCCTCATCCACCCGCTCCTTCTTGGCATCAAAGGTTGGAGTCCACCTTTTGAGAAAAATAGGCATCCCTTCCATACTCCAAACCTTCATCAATACCCAATTTACATCTTCCCTGGAAGAAAAAATAAAAGAAAACCATCCTCTTGCCAAAAGTCGGATGAGTGACTTCTTTGAAATATTTCAATTCCAATTTGAAGTAACTCATTCCTTCAAGAAATCCATACCTATTTTTTCCCCCTTACTCTATCGACCACCACCTACTCAGAGAATTCCACCACCCTGTCCATATCTATATCATCCCCCAAAACCAAGCGTTCAAAACTTTTCTTGTCACGAGCACACTGAGTTCCTCTGCATGAAGAAATTTTTCTTCCCCCAGTACCCTTCTGGCCCTTTGATAACCCTTCCTTGTATGAGTTGAGGAGTATGGGGTTTTCTTGTGAGGGTTCAACCATCCTGCCCTCCCTGCCTATCACTTCAATCCTTGTCAAATTTCCCATGTCCTTCACCACTCCCCCAAGGTTACTTTCCACAGCAAGAATAACATCTGACGATGAAAAACTATCGTTGATACTAATCCCTAAAGATGCTTTTGGAGATGATCCCCAACTTCCCCCTCGACAAGGTCCCCAATACCGGGGCCACTACCACCCGAACCGACTGCTCCCAGGGCTTGGAACATTTCCAAATCATGCCCCACAACCCCAAAAGTTCCCCTTGAGTAACCGACATCCAAACCCATGGAGAAATCCAACCCATTAGAAAATGACAGATCATTTGTGGGAGTAAACCCCGAACTTGGCTCAACTCACAACAGATCCTCCAAACCCACAAAACCCTCATCCATTACCATCCCAGGTTCATTGAAAGCATACGTTGGATTCCCTGCCAAAAGTTCCACCCAATCCGCACCAGTCGACATCAAGCCCTCTAGATTTCTAGTCGCCTCCATGCCAGATGGTTGAGAAAACGTGTTTAAATCGTCACAAACAACATGAGTGTGGTCACCCACTTCCGCGTCACCTACCATGGAGTTACCCTGGTCCCTTCTCGTAACCAGACCCTGATCCACACCTATGTTGCATCCATTATCACCCCAACCTGTAAAACCAGTAAAGAACCCTAGCGCACCTCCTTCTCTCGAGACCTTCACAACCCCCTCTATTGATTAATTTAAATTTCTTAATAATTTTACCAAATGATAAATAAATGTTACAAAAAATATACACCCTTCAAGTAGTTTGTCTTGAATATCAACCTAAGTATGATTGAGGTAGTCTATTACTTGAATATCAACCTAAGTATGATTGAGGCAGTCTATTACTTGAATATCAACCTAAGTATGATTGAGGCAGTCTATTACTAGCCTCACTGATTGTTGTGCATTACTCTGATATCAGCTTATGATTGAGGTAATAAGTAATGCACAACAATCAATGAGGCACTCTGTTAAACAATATTCAATGTTGTGGTATATAATCCGATGTTGTATATATCACGTGTAATAGTATGGAATGTTGCCCAACAAACTGTATATTGCTCTCCTATCTGTTACGGGTGCAATGAAAAGTTTGATTACCAAATTCTTCATTCAACTTTAGTGGATAAAAAGCATTCATTAAATTTACAGTCTGCATCTATTAGAAAGTCAAATTCAAAATTATTAAAAAAAAATATTAAAAAATTAAGATTAAAATAACTTTTTAATTACAAAGTTAGGAAGTTTGTAGTTTAGGAAGTAAATATCACTTAATAGAAAAATTAAATCTCTCTTGTATCACAAGAACTGCCTTTCTATGAAATGAAAAAGAGGTTCTGACGCACATTGAAGTCTTCAAATTTGGAGGCTGCTTGGAACTGAGTTCCCTAGTGGCTGCGGTCGGTGCCTTAAACTGACTTCGCAGTCACCGTCGATGTCGTGATGGAAGAGTTTCTTCTACTCGTAAATGCCGTGAATGAGTTATTATCGCTCGACAGTAATCATGCATAGTACAAACTATCGGTAGAATTTTGACTTTACTTATTGATTATATATTTAGTTTTTATGTGGTTTATTTTTTTTATTTTATCATACAATTTGGTATAATTTTACATTATTTAAATCATTAATAATCACTCCATGACAGAACCTTAAATACTACGTAGATCATAAACGTAAAACATTAAATACTACGTAAAACATTAAATAGGTACGTCATTGGAAAATAGCACAGAGTTGAAAACATCTGGATATGTCGAAACTAACGATCCATTTCTGCTTCGTAACCATGCCCAAAAGTCAAGTAAACGTGAAATTTCTACACCCCATTTCCACGATGCAGAGATGGATTTCTTTTTTCCCTTTGTTCTTTCCGATTTTTTTCCATGAATTGATGAGTATAAGTTTTAATTGTTTCGGTTTTTTTTCCCATGAATTGATGACTACAAGTTTTTTTTTTTTTCATTTTTTTCCATTTTGGCGATCTAGAGACAACAAGTTTGAAGAGGAACTTCCAGGAAGCCTATCTTCTTCAATTTTTGGCCAAACCAGGTGCCGAAAAAGCCCAGCTAGGGGTTTTTGGATGTTTTGAAACCATTGGAGCCATCTATTTGGAATTTTGAGCATTGTAAAGCACATAATTTATCACTTTGAGCAAATAATACAAAAGATCCATTGGAAGCTGGACCAGGAGATGTAGCCCAAGAGAGGGGTGAACTCCTTTATCATTTGTTGTGTTATGTGTTTTCTGTTCACTATTATTTGCTACTGATTATATGCATCTTGAATGTGTAATTTCTATAAAAGTTGTGTTTGCAAAATTTATCATTTGCATAAGAACACTTGAATTAAAACTTACAAATATGTTCAAGAATACAAGTCTTTATCATTTTCAGATCAAGTTGGTATCAGAGCTTAGGTTTTTGAAGGCTTTATTATTTGCAAGTGTTTTGTTTTCTG
>SNQJ01S0022449.1:85585-97201 GCA_010110895.2 Picea sitchensis
AAGATTTCCAATGGGGAGGTGTGATCCAGGGGATCAAATTTTGCTCAAAATTCAAAGTTCTCAGAATTGCTTCAAATCAAATGAGTGTGTATGCCTCATCATCAAAAACCCAACACAACTCGTTTGGGTTCAAACAGACGTCGGATGAGTGAGATATCGCGTTCTATTCAAATCGTCAAACAGGCAAAAAAAAATGTGTTGACTGTATAGTCTGTACAATCCGTACAGATGTTGACATGGTAGGGTCGTATGAAACATGGCAGGGTTGTACGACACATGGCATGTGTTGGTTGGCAGTTGGACGATGAATTGTTTCTTGACACGTGGCATTGGTGGCGAATGGATTGGTGACACGTGGCCCAAACAAGGGCCGCCACATGTCACCTTGGCTATGGTATAAAACTTATGTAGTCAACAGGACTCGACCCTGCGACCTTCGAGCAGGGGAAGAGTCTTGGGAAGGGCCGCCCAACCGACATGCCCATCGTTGATTCTTATTATATAAACGATTTAAAATTTATTTGAATTGAATTATGTTGTGAGTTGGGGTGCAGTCCGGGCCGGGGCTTAGCCCCGGCCCCCAGTCATATACATATCCACCATATAACTATTGTCACACACATTTTTCAAATGAAATTGGGGCCTACGCGCTTGACACTTGGCGCATTTCCATAGAGTTTAAACCTTGGGATTTTTATATGTGCGCGCAGTCACATGGTGACCCATATGTCCACGGGTTTTGGCGGTTAGGGGCTAGGTGCGCCCTAATCGTCCTACAGTTCACACCATTTTTTAGTTGTGATCGGTGCTAGGTTTTAACACAAATATGCGCATTGGGGCTAGGTTGAGGATGTAGAGGTGCATTTTGGCGATCCAGAGACAACAAGTTTGAAGGGGAACTTCCAGGAAGCCTATCTTCTTCAATTTTTGGCCAAACCAGGTGCCGAAAAATCCCAGCTAGGGGTTTTTGGACGTTCTGAAGCCATTGGAGCCATCTATTTGGAATTTTGAGCATTGTAAAGCACATAATTTATCACTTTGAAAAAATAATACAAAAGATCCATTGGAAGCTGGACCAAGAGATGTAGCCCAAGAGAGGGGTGAACTCCTTTATCATTTGCTGTGTTATGTGTTTTTTGTTCACTGTTATTTGTTGTTTATTATATGCATCTTGAATGTGTAATTTCTATAAAAGTTGTGTTTGCAAAATTGATCCATTTGCATAAGAACACTTGAATTAAAACTTGCAAATATTTTCAAGAATACAAGTCTTTATCATTTTCAGATCAGTGCAAGAGACAAATGAAGTGTATGTAGCTAAGTGAAAGTGGCTCTGAGTTTCTTTATGCAACAGACCGTGTATGTAAGGATTTGTGCCTCATAGAGGAGTTGGCTCTATGCCTTGACCTGATTTTGGGAAGGTGGTTCTGGTGCGTGGTGCGCAGATCACTTGTCTGGTGCAAAGCTTGGCTCTGTGGCTTAGTGCACATGAGTAGATGAATGTAAGAGATTGAAGCAGAATAATAGAAGAAGAAGAAGAAGTTGGTGGACGTAGCCCCACACTGGGGTGAACCACATAAATCTTGTGTTGATGAGTTGCTTTGTGCTATGATGTTTATGCTTTGAATCTATTTAGTGCATTGAATGTTATGAATGTTAGATAGATCTATGGATTCTTAGTCCTTTATTGGTGAATGCTAGATCTGATTCACTCCTATGTGCTAGATGGTTAGAGTACTTAATCTTTAGTATTACTGCGTCGAACTGTACTTAGGGTTTGATCTGCGATGTGAATAAGGATAATATATTAATGAATTTTGTTCCTAAGTACTCTGTGAAGTGTTGTAATCACATATCTGTGTCACATCTTGGTTATAGACACCTAAGTCCTATAACCCCCCCTGCCTCTACCTCGGGTGAGACTTCGCTTGTTTCGCAGGTGTTGCTGAAAGGGTCGATATTTAGGGTTTTGTTGGTGCACTGTAGAAGCGTTGAACCCTGGTTCTGCCCCTGTTCCAAAAACACATATAAATATTATGCCAAATCCAATGCAAGAAACACATGTAGCCCGTATGGTTAGCGCCCAGTGGTTAAATCGTTGGCACCTGAGGAGGACGGAGGTTTGAACCTCCTGTCTTAACAAAATTTTACCCAGCTCTCATTGGTCATCCGCAGGGTGCCATGTGGCATCACATGATTGGGCCATGTGGCGACCCAGGATTGGACCACATCGTCAAACTATACGCCAAGTCACCCTACCACCTGTCTGACACGTCAGCAGGTCGTACGACTAGTCACCCTACCATGTGTCAGACCGTACGCCTAGTCACCTGCCCATATGTCATCCATACACCACATATCCATCTTCCATAGGACCACGTCACTGTACGAACTGCCATATGTCATCCATACGATGACACATGTCAAATCTGTACAATGCCAACTCAGCCTAAAAATGACGAAACTCAGTGACACGTGTCACCTCCTAGTGATGCCACATCAACATGATGACATCATTATGATATCATGATGACATCATCCTGATGCATGCTGACGTCACCTGTCGTACATTTTGATGTCAATGTTGACTTTGACCTGGTTGACTTTTTGCCTCTTTGGCGAAACGAACAAAACATGATATCAGGAGCATACAATGTCTGTTTGAGCCCGTTCTAGTTGCATTGGGTTCATATCGACGTGACCTATGCACACGTTTGTTTTGAAGCCATTCTGAGAAATTTTATTTTTAGGCCTTTCTAAGCCCCATCAAGCTCCTGGATCCGATTATGGATCACACCTCCCCACTAAAGGAACTTTTGGTCCCCAAAAGGTTACTAACCTGTCATCAAGCTCGAGATAGGCCACCCATCTTGTTCCCTGTCTCTGAACTCTGTCCTGTGCACTTGTCTTATCAAGATCAACTATAACACAATCATGATAACTGACAACATATTGTTAGTCATTTGAACCCTGCCACATCTTACTGAAACTATTATCATCCATGTAGACAACATTACTAATGATAGCATCAAAATCATGACTGCAAATGAGCTGATATGTTTCTGATATTTGCACGACATTAGCTTATCTTGAAGCAAATTGTGATTGATTTTCCTCTCTACAATCATCTCTTGTTCTTGCTTAAGATAGATTACTTCATTTGAAACAATTATAGGTTTTTTGCTTTCTTGAACTACCTTCTTTAATTGTTCCATAGTTTGAATATTTTTATTTGCCTTTAGATGATGAGCATGAACCACATATTCTTGACCTGCTTTGGTTAAATGATATTGATTCTTTGTCCTGTAGAAGATTTATTTACGATCATATAAGTATGGAATACCTAAGACCATTCCACATTCCCTTAGTGGCACCACATCACATGTTACCTTGTCCACATACTTAGATGAAATTGCGAATTTTAATGTGCACTGCTTTGTTATGTGCATTTGATGATGGTTTCTTATCCATTTAAGTGTGTATGGCTTATGATGTATCCGTGTTTTTAATCCCAATTTCTTAAGCAATTCCTCTGAAATTAAGTTAGATTGAGATCCACTATATATCAATGTATCAACCTTAGTGTGCCTCATGATGACCCTGATGTGAAACAAGTTACTTATACAATCAATTCCTTCACCAATTTTACATGTCATACCAACGAATGAGACTTTAGATTCGTCACTTGAATCCAATCCCAAGTCTGTGGGTCGTGTTGTTGCCACAACTGTTTGCCTCCCTTTCTTTTCCTTGAAACACTTTGGCCTCTTCTCGGGATACAATTGTCAACAACGGTCCTCATCATGCCCCTCTTTCTTGCAATGCTTGCAAGAGGGTTTCTCTTCCTTTTTGCCACTGAATTTTCCTTCTTTCCATGCCACTTCCTTTTGTCCTCTTTCCTTGAAGACAATTCCCCTGATACTCCAACACATGTTTTCCCTGCTTCAATGTATGTCACTTGAACATAAACCTCCTCAAGATTAGTTGGTCCAAACATGAATACAGTATTTCAAATATGTGCAGGTAAACCTCCTATATACTTCATAAGAGTTTCTTGGGTATGTAAAGGAATATCTAACATCAATGCCATTTTACGAAACCCATCTGTGTATTCTTGCATTGTTTGTCCTTTTCTTAGTTTTAAATCTTTCCATTCAATTAACGCAAGGGAATACCTTCATAGTCCAGGGTTTGGACAAAAGACCCAGACATCGATTCAATACCAAATCCTGAAGAAGACTTGGCCGAAGATCTAGCCGCACCAGAATCCTAGCCACCGACATATGACCCGACTCTTCAAAAGACATGTCTGCTTCAATGAAGTTTCCCAGCTTGTTCTCAATTGTTGCAAACCTGACAAAGTTCCAGTACTGCATAGGAAGACCCGACAAACGAACCCAAATGGGTTCTTCATCCACCCGCTCCTTCTTGGCATCAAAGGTTGGAGTCCACCTTTTGAGATAAATAGGCATCCCTTCCATACTCCAAACCTTCATCAATACCCAATTTACATCTTCCCTGGAAGAAAAAATAAAAGAAAACCATCCTCTTGCCAAAAGTCGGATGAGTGGCTTCTTTGAAATATTGTTATTCCAATTTGAAGTAACTCATTCCTTCAAGAAAGCCATACCTATTTTTTTTCCCCCTACTCTATCGACCACCACCTGCTTAGAGAATTCCACCACCATGTCCATATCTATATCATCCCCCAAAACCAAGAGTTCAAAACTTTTCTTGTCACGAGCACACTGAGTTCCTTTGCGTGAAGAAGTTTTTCTCCCCCCAGTACCCTTCTGGCCCTTTGATAAGCCTTCCTTGTACGAGTTGAGGAGTATGGGGTTTTCTTGTGAGGGTTCAACCATCCTGCCCTCCCTACCTATCATTTCAACCCTTGTCAAATTTCCCACGTCCTTCACCACTCCCCTAAGGTTACTTTCCACAGCAAGAAGAACATCTGACGATGAAAAACTATTGTTGATACTAATCCCTAAAGATGCCTTTGGAGACGATCCCCAACTTCCCCCTCAACAAGGTCCCCAATACCGCGGCCTCTACCACCCGAACCAGTTGCTCCCAGGGCTGGGAACATTTCCAAATTATGCCCCACAACCCCAAAAGTTCCCCTTGAGTAACCGACATCCAAACCCACAGAGAAATCCAACCCATTAGAAAATGACAGATCATTCGTGGGAGTAAACCCCGAACTTGGCTCAATTGACAACAGATCCTCCGAACCCACAAAACCCTCAGCCATTACCATCCCAGGTTCATTGACAGCATACGTTCGATTCCCTGCCGAAAGTTCCACCCAATCCGCACCAGTCGACATCAAGCCCTCTAGATTTCTAGTCGTCTCCATGCCAGATGGTTGAAAAAACGTGTTTAAATTGTCACAAACAACATTAGTGTGGTCACCCACTTCCGCATCACCTACCATGGAGTTACCCTAATCCCTGCTCGTAACCAGACCCTGATCCACACCTATGTTGCATCCAATATCACCCCCAACCTGTAAAACCTGTCAAGAACCCTAGCGCACCTCCATCTCTCGAGACCTTCACAACCCCTCTATTGATTAATTTAAATTTCTTAATAATTTTACGAAATGATAAATAAATGTTACAAAAAATATACACCCTTCAAGTAGTTTGTCTTGAATATCAACCTAAGTATGATTGAGGCAGTCTATTACTTGAATATCAACCTAATGAGGCACTCTATTGAACAATATTCAATGTTGTGGTATATAATCCGATGTTGTATATATCACGTGTAACAGTATGGAATGTTGCCCAACAAACTGTATACTATACTGCTCTCCCATCGGTTACGGATGCAATGAAAAGTTTGATTACCAAATTCCTCATTCAACTTTAGTGGATAAAAAGCATTCATTAAATTTACAGTCTCTATTAAAAAGTCAAATTCAAAATTATTAAAAAAAAATATTAAAAAATTAAGATTAAAATAACTTTTTAATTACAAAGTTAGGAAGTTTGTAGTTTACTAAGTAAATATCACTTAATAGCAAAATTAAATCTCTCTTGTATCACAAGAACTGCCTTTTTATGAAATGCAAAAGAGGTTCTGACGCACATTGAAGTCTTCAAATTTGGAGGCTGCTTGGAACTGAGTTCCCTAGTCGCTGCGGTCGGTGCACTGACTTCGCAGTCACCGTCGGTGTCGTGATGGAAGGGTTGCTTCTACTCGTCAATGCCGTGAATGAGTTATTATCGCTCGACAGTAATCATGCATAGTACAAACTATCGGTAGAATTTGGACTTTACTTATTGATTATATATTTARTTTTTATGTGGTTTATTTTTTTATTTTATCATACAATTTGGTATAATTTTACWTTATTTAAATCRTCAATAATCACTCCATGACAGAACATTAAATACTACGTAGATCATATACGTAAAACATTAAATAGGTACGTCATTGGAAAATAGCAGAGAGTTGAAAACGTCTGGATATGTCGAAACTAACGGTCCATTTCCGCTTAGTAACCATGCCCAAAAGTCAAGTAAACGTGAAATTTCCACACCTCATTTCCACGATGCAGAGATGGGTTTCTTTTTTCCCTTTGTTCTTTCCGGTTTTTTCCATGAATTCATGACTATAAGTTTTTATTTTATTGTTGAATTGACGAATTATATATATATATATAGTTTCGTTTTTTTTCCATGAATTAATAACTATAAATTTTTATTTTTGAATTGATGAATTATATATATATTGTTTTGATTTTTTCCATGACTATAAGTTTTTATTTTATTATTTCGAGTTAAACAAATTTCCCCGCCTTGTTTTACGATGCAGAGATGGGTCTCTTTTTTGTGTGTGTATTTTTTTTCGATGAATTGATAACTATAAGGAAAATTAAGGTGCCACACAGATATCCTTAAAATTTGAAGTACTGACCAACTGGGAGCTAAACTCCATTCTGACCAACTGCCCTACTACAGAGAGCTGTATCGTTTTTTTTCCTTATTAAAAAAATTAAAATTGTATTTAGAAAATGAAATTGAGTCACATAACAGGTTATAAAAATTAATTCAGTTTTGAAATCTCATTGGTGGTTGTTGATACAATCTCGGACAATGTGGATGGATGGAAGATAAATATATTTAATTAAAAATTTCCATACATATAACTCAAATTTATTATCGTAATTCAGGAAAAAGCCTCATTCATATCTCAATTTCTTTAGTCGTTCCCCTTCCTGAGAGAGTTTTATAACATTATAAATGTTTAGTTATGTCCTTACTATGGCCTGTACGTTATTAAAATTATTTTTAACTAATTCACTTATAACATTATAAATGTTTAGTCGCCTGTAAGTCAACTAACACTAATTTCAACCCATTCACATTTTAGAGAAAGATATGATTTGAACAAACTATGAGTGGGTTCACCGAATCTTCTGCTCGTCAATGTCATGGTTGCTTCTTTTTGCTTCTGGGTTCTCCGAATAAATTTTCTTTGTACAACTTTGATTTCAAAAGTTTGTTCTTTTTGCTGCTTGTCCATAGATGCCGTGTGTTCTAGAAAGAAGAACAATTATAAATTGGTAATTGTTAAAAACCCTTCAAGTAGTTTATCTCGAATATCAACTTAAGTATGATAAGCATAGGTAAAAAGTAAATGTTATTTCTAAGTGAATCTTTTGTTTTTAATAATTGTTTTTTAGATAGTGTAAGTTAATCTATGTTACACGTTTTCTTAAAATAAACATTTAAGTTATAAGATTTTAAATAATTCCATGGAAATTAAGTTTCTATTAAATTACTAATTTTATTGTTCCATGAAATGTAATCTTAGAGACTAGTTGCAATCTTAAATTTCTTATTGTTTACTAGAAATGATAAATAAATATTGCAAAAAATATAACCTTTAAGTAGTTTTTCTTGAATATCAATCTAAATATGATAAGACATAAGTAATTTCAAGTGAATTTTTTTTTCTCAATAATTATTAATAATTATTTTTTTAATAATATATTTTGGTCTATCTTACAAGTAAAGTTGTAATTCTTTTCAAAATAAGCATTTAAATTATAAGATTCTACATAAATCCATGAGTATCAAGTTTTTAGTAAATTACCAATTTTATTTTGTGATAATCCAAACATAATTAGAAAAAGGAAATAACCTCTAACCCAAAGCATTTTTTCAATATTGTTAACAACTTGAAACTTTAACCAAAACAATCAAAACCTTATCTTTCCTTTGAACTTTGTTATCCTTCCTAATGATACAAATTTGGATATCTTAAATACATGAATCTTTAACAAGGTTTCAAATTATGTGAAATATTATATAAAGATATATTTCTAAAAACACATAATGATATTAGTCAAAGTTACAAGTTATATGAAATATTATTTTAAGATATATTTTTAAAAATATATGATGTTTAATAGTAGTGAAGGTTCTAAATAATGATATTAGTAAAAGTTCCAAGTTATATGAAATATTATTTTAAAATATATTTCTACATAGTTAATAGTGGTTAAGGTTCTAAATTATATGAAATATATAATAGTAGGGTTATTTTTGTAATCATATGACGGTTGATAATGTTAAATATTATTTTAAAATATATTTCTAAAAATACATGATAGTTAAGGTTGTAAATTATATAAAATATATAATAGTGAAATATATAATGATAGGGCTATTTTTGTAAGCATATGATGGTTCATATTGTTAGATATTCTTGTATTAATAGTTTTTAAAATTAATTTTTTAAATTGAAAGTTAAAAAAAAAATGTATATTATATTTATTAATTTATGATTTTTTGAGATTAAATTTTAAAAATATTTTTTTTCAAATTTAATAAGTTTTACATTTATATTTCAAAATCAAATAATTTATATTTATTCTTTCTAAAACATAAAAAAATTAAATACAAATTTTCTAATATAAAAATGTTAAAAAATATAATTTTTTTTTCTAAAACTTACACTTACTCTGGGAAAACTCTTGATGATGATGATGAGGAGGAGGAGGAGGAGGAGGAGGAGGAGGAGGAGGTTAGGAAGGTTGGTAGTGTGACAGATATTTTGAAAATGAGATCTTATCTGGGTATAGGTTGGACAATCTAAGAGAAAGTGCTTTTAAACTTAGCAATAACATTCTTATACATCCTTATTGCAGCAACCCTCAACTCTAGAGGCATTTTTATCTCTTCCAACCTATTCCAAAGGTTTTTCCTAGGAACCATGTCAAAAGATTTTCTAAAGTCAACAAAAAAACAAAAAAGATTGGTTTTAGTATTGTGGAACTCCTCTGCAATGATCCTAAAGGTAACAAGATAGTCCACATTTGAATGATATCTCCTAAACCTGGTCTGGCCTTTAGCTCTTTTACCATGAATTTCTAGCCAAAGGATAATCTTTTTTTCCAAAATAATTCCATAAAGCTGGGCTAAAATCGGGCTAATCATAATGGTCCTATAATTAGAGGGAATGTTTCTATCCCCATTTTTAAAAATAAGAACAATGAGGCTTTGCGTCCAGTGTTTAGGGAAGCCCCGCTTGATTGCTAAATTGAAGAGCTTGTGTATGTGAGGGATAAGGATAGACTCTCCGATTTTAAAAATTTCATCTTGGTAGCCTCCAATGTCCTTATCTTTCTCATTTGCAAGCCGCTTAACCCCGAACTCTTTGTCATCTAAAGAAAAAACTTCATCCTTTGTAGGGACAATAGGAATGATGTCCATGGCATTAGGGAACTCATAAAGACTTTTAAGGTAGGAATTCGAGTCCTTTAAGGGAATCCTATTATTTTCTTTAGTATTGCAGTTTAGAATTTGGCTCCATAACTTCTTACGATCCAACTTATATAATTGTGAAAGTTGTTCTTTCATTTTATTAATATAGTACATTTTTTCCTTTTAATTAGGGGTTTGTACTTATTGATCTTATCGAGTTTTAAGGATTCATTAGAAGCATTTTTTCTTTTTAATTAGGGGTTTGTACGTATTGATCTTATCGAGTTTTAAGGATTCATTAGAAGCATCCCTAATGCTTTTCTTAGCAATTTTGCATTCTTTATCATACCAAAGGTTCGTCGTTCTATTATTCTTTTTACAAAACACCTTAAAAGAAAACTTATTAAAAAATGAAAAGAATAGTTGTAAACTAACCGAATTGAAATTGTATCCTTAGTAGTAGACATTAATTTTAACATCCTCATAGTTTCATAGTTTCATGAGTAAATGAAGTGGCATCTTTAAATTTGACTACGAGTCCAATGAAGTGGCATCTTTAAATTTCACTCATCCATTACGGGTCCAATGAAGAGTTTTCCTTTCAAACTCTCATTGAAGATGTAGTGTGGATGAGGGCCATCCATTAAATATCCCATCCTTTGGTGTGAACATTACTTTTAGGGTGCTCATAATTTCACTGGTTCATTGGACATGTAATGGATTAGCCTAGATCCGTGAAGTATGTGCATGTTAATAGTAATGTTTGTAGGAAAATGGAAAGGATGGGACATTTAATGGATTGGCCTCATCCATTATATCTGGAATGAAGAGTTTGAAAGTCAAACTTTCATTCACATTTACTGGTCCAATGAGAGTTTATCTAATGACTATTATTATGGATTATGATTTATCTGATTTATCAGGTATGTTAGTAATAATCAGTCTGTTAAGCAGTATTCAATGTTGTGATATATGTTGGGATATATTCGATGTTGTATATATTATCTGTAGCAATATTGTATTTTTTTTAGTAAACTATATATGGTTTTCTTATTTGTTATTATTGTAAAAAAAAATTGATTACCAAACTCTTCATTCAATTTTAATAAATAAAAGTCATTTATTAAATTAACAATATGTCTTTATTAGAAAATCAAATTTAATCTCATTTTCAAAATATTGATCACACTACCAACCTACCTAACCTCTTAACTCAACAAAAATATGGTGATCTTGGAAAGCTTATCTTAATGCTTTTATAGCACAAAAACAAAATTCTAAAGAATCACAAGTAATCACTTACCCTCTTAAAATCTGATAGACCAATTAAATCTTAGTGGACGTTAATCATCATCATCATCATATATATAAATTAATAAATTAAAATAACTTTTCAATTACAACGTTTAAAATAACTTTTCAATTACAACGTCACAAAGTTAAGTTTGAAATTTAAAGTTAAGTTTGAAATTTAGAAAGTAAACATCACTTAATTGCAAAGTTAAATCTTTCTTGTATGGCAAGAACTGCCTTTTTATGAAATGCAAAAGAGGTTCCGACGCACATTGAAGTCTTCAAATTTGGAGGCTGCTTGGAACTGAGTTCCCTAGTCCCAGCCGTCCGTTCCTTCAACTGACTTCGCAGTCACCGTGGGTGCCGTGATGGAAGGGTTGCTTCTACTCGTTAATTCCCTGAATGAGTTATTATCGCTCGACAGTAATCACGCATAGTACATGTTCGTTGTCATGAAAGTTCTGCATGTTCGTTGTTGGAATGAAAACCAGTTTTAATACGTAATTAGAACCAAGTTCTATCATTGTTCTTAAGAAAACATTAAATCGGTGAACCCATGGCTATGGCCATACCATAGCCATACAAATACAAAGAGTCATAC
>SNQJ01S0022449.1:154371-172507 GCA_010110895.2 Picea sitchensis
CAAATTCTTTATTCCTTCTTAAACGTCTTTCCTTACATAATAAGATATATTGACATTTTTAGGTTTTACATGTCCTCTCCTACTATGTCATGCTTTTATTTTCCTATCATCTCATGTTTATTCCTTTTTAATCGCTACAAAAGTACATACATTTTTTTTTCCAAATAATTACAACCATACATCAACAAATTTGTTGATACTTTAACGCATATTTTTTTCCTCTACTCGCATATGTATTCTCGTTTAATTCCATATGTATCCATAATATTTTACTTACTAAATTCCTTGATTGTTTTTTTCCTATGTGGTTTTTCAATTCCCTTGTACTTCCACTTTTAAAAAACAATATCAAAGGTATGGCATATGCTTTGACAACATACTTCCACATTCTCATTCTCATTCTCCCATTTAAATAGTATGCTAATACATAATAACTGAATCTGAATCATTCCATAGTGGTCGGGCTACAAAGCCAATAGTGACTCATATACGAGTGCTCCAGCCCACCTTCTATGTCAGTCCTAAATTATGTTGGTTCAAAAAAATAGATTGATTTCAAAGAAGCTTCATAATTTTCTAAATATAAAAGACAATGAAAATTTTGAACATGCCTTGTAAATGCACACATGAAAAACAAGCAATGGCAGAGATTCTCTCCACCTCTACCCCTATGTTGGGGATTCTGGTTTGGTCTCTCAACCTCCCTCTTCACATGAGGACCTGCATGCCCAACCTCCCGTTGATATCCTCGAGGGCTGCAAGGTTGAACTAGAAGAGAAATCAAGCATCATGGTGTCTTTGTTGGCCAACTCATGATAAATATGTTGATGATGGGTAGTGAAGCCCTCATTCTCCAACTATGGTTCCATTTGTGATCCCACAAGGATCTGAGGAAAACCCCAACTTGGGTACATAAATGGTTCCAGGGATGATTTTAAGGATGGAAAATTATTTTAAAATGTAGAAACCTTGGCGATTCTTACTAATCCTTCATATGTCAACTATAAATGTTTGGCGATATTTTTGTAAAAATATTCAAATTTTTAAGGATTGTATATGGTATTTTATAAAATTTTGGTGATTTTTAAGGTAACATAATTTTATCCTATAGAATTTGGGCGAATCATTTTTAAAATAGCGAATCTCATTTTTGGAAAAACCATGGAAAATTAGCCCATGAGAAAAATTTAGCCCCTAAAATCATATATGAATGGTTCCTCCCTCACCACACAATTTTTTTGAAGAACTCTAACTTATCTTTGAACTCGGGTGAGGTAATGCAAACTTGAAATTTCGATGGGAGGTGATGGAGAAAAAGGTGTATTAGTTAATGGATTTTTTCTCTGCACATCCCAAACAAAGGAGGGACTAGGAAAATCTTCTTCAACCTATTATGACTCTGAAATGGCCATACACCTTAAAGCATACTCCTTTGGGAGACCCCTTAGGCAATTAATTGTACTGTTGTCTAGGATTATGACTTTTTTAGTTTTTGGCTGCTCTTTTGCTTATCACAGAGGAAAGGGAACGTCGGGATGAATCAGAAAGATACATTTTTTGAGGATAGAATAAGTGTGTTGGACAGTTCATGGATAAACAATAGAGGATCCATTGAATATGGTCCATGAACAATGTATTAAAATGATCTTTCAAATGGTTAAGCATTGTCATCGTTGATTTCTAAATGTGTAAGGAAGAATTTTCCAGGAGGAACCATGTTCTCATTTCAAAGTAATACTAATTAAAGGTTAAACAAAGGTGATAGTCATGTGTCAGTTGTCCTTGCGAGAGAATATGAGTGAGATTTTGGCATGTTTCTTTCAAATATACATGTGACCATAAAGGAGATTACACATGTTGATCATTTATTAAAAAACATTTTTCCAAGAGAATAATGATGCCTTGATCGCCATTGGATTACTTGAAATCAACAATGTATGATCAATATCAAAAAAAAAAAGAGCGACCTTCACCAAATATCCTTGGATGGCCGAAATCCTTTCTTTCCTTGGATATGGAACAATTTTTATTGCTTATCCTCCTAGGTTCCATGCCAACTGCTTCATTGGCCCAGCCAGAATCTTAAGTTTCCTTCAGATATAAACAAACTTAATATCCAAAAATAAAGTAGTGAATATGGCATTGTTTATCCAAGTCAAAATATTTTCCTTCAAATATAAATGAGAAAATGAGAAAGCACGTGTGATTTGGCTTCCCACATTAATTCTTGCAACTTATAATTACAAGATGTCTTCCCCCTTCATAATTTATTTTTCCAATAATAAGTTAAATCACATTCTTCAAAAACTCTTCCAAACATAACTCTCCAAGGATTTTGTTCATAGGCACCGATTGAGCTCCAAAAATATTAAGCCAATAAACATTGGGTGATGAATCAGGGTGTCTCTCATTTTATTACCAATACTATTGTTCTTGTTTTTCATTATGGGCCACTTAAAAATATTGGACAATTAAATTTCTAGCTCACCTATCAAATTCAATAAGAGTGTTTATTCTTGCAAGTTACTCCAATGAGCTGACAACTCCCATGACATATGTTTTCTTTCTATGTGACTAAGTTGTCAAAATTCAATTGCAACTACGACAATTTTTTTTGCATGACCATATTCTCTGCTAGACTATTAGATATATAGTTTTAAATCAATATGTTAAGATAGGCACTTTCTGTTAAAGGTTGATTGTCTTGAGTATCGACTCTTCAAAGAAAGAAAACAATGAAAACAAAGCAACTAGATGACCCATATGCTAATAACATAGTTAATTTCTTGCTCATTCTAAATATAACATTTAAATCCTAGAAACAAACACCAATTAGATAATGTCACTAATACATATAAACTACTCAAAATATTAAAGAGCAAGATAGACTAGGAATGAAAACTAAACAGACCTCAAAAGTACACATATGTATTTACCTTAATTTGTCCCTGATATTTCTCCTTGAAAATTCAATCCCCAATAAACCATCAAACACCATTACAAAAAGAATGCATATAAAAAAGTCACAAGGTTATGAATTCAAATCCCATGTCAAATGGAAAAACACCATGTATGATCAAATGCATGTAATATATTACAAGTTAAATCCATGGAATAACCAAACACTAATGATGAAACAAATATGGAAAAGATCATAATTTCAATCCCCGCCACATCAAGATGCAATAGTTAGTCCCCACACTCTATGGAAAGAATTTGTATATTCATGTTTAAGAGTATGTCGAGGGTTTCAGTTCTTTGGTGGGTTAGCAGATGATTCCAACTGTTGTTTCTTCTAGTGGGGGTGGCTCATTCGACCATTATTTTTAGCACAACAACATAGAATATACTCATGCATTACTCGACTGGTATTTTCTCCCTTGGGTTCTCACTTTCCCTCTATCTAATATCCATATTCCGATGGAAATTCCCCTATACATTCCTTTTCAAAACATGAAACTAGTGCAAGGAGTCAAATATCTTTGTGATTGGAGCACCACCTTCACAGATGCTACCCATTGAGGTTTTAACAAGTTTGGTCGGGAAAGGCCCTCTGATAAACCGTCGATTATCGACTACTTGAGTAACTAGAGAAAGAGAAAGCCAATTTTTTTTATAGTGTTGTATTTAAATTGGTTTACAAATATTTAGGTATATGAAAAAATGGGGAGTTCGAAATATCAAACATAAAATATTTGATATTTCAAATTCCCCTTAGTTTTTAATACTCTCTTCATCAGAACAATATTAATAAGGATGATCAAAGAACACACAAGGTAACATTAGACGAAAAAATCGAAACAAGAAGATAAGGGGAATGGTTTTTAATTTTCTATTTTATTTTTATATATTTGGAATCCCGACTATATCTATGTTTGTAGTTTCATTGACAATGGATTTGTGTAGTCTATAAAAAAATAACATAGAAAATGGGGATACAAATAAGTATTCATATAAATGGAGGCTTTTGTGTTTTTACATACCAAACCATTGGGTTTGTCATCCTAGACCTAAATATGAGGCAACCAACTCAACATACATGTACACTAGAGTTGTCATTTCTTCCCCCAAAAAATTGAATTTGAAATAACCCGCACACACTCCTAAGAATGTGCACACGTTCTAGGAACATGCACATGCTCTAGGAACATTCACGTGCTCTAATTAACATGCACACACTCTAAAGGATGTGCACATGTACCTGGAACATGCACACACTCTTATGCCCTTTTTCTTTGTTTCTCTTTCTCTCTCTCCCCTCTCCCCTACTCATCTACCCTTCACCTTATCTCCTCTCATAATTCCTTCATCCCCTCAACCCCCTCCCTTTTAACCTCTCTCTCTCCCTCCCTCTATACCCCACTCTCTCTCTCTCATGCATCTACCTCTCTCTCCCATGTCTCTCCCCCTCACTATGTATCCCCTTCCCTATCTTGTCCCTCACTATGTATCCTTCCTATCTTGCCTATATGTATCCCTCCCTCTCCTCTCTCTTTTTACCTCTATCTCCTCCATCTCTCCCCACCTTCCTTTCACTCTCTCTATCCCCCTATGTTCCACTGGGCCTCCCTCCCTTTCTCTCCCGTGATACCCCTCTCTCCCACCACTCTTATCCCCCATCTCACTCTGTCTTCTCTCTCTCTCTCTCTCTCTCTCTCTCTCTTCCCCAGCTTCTCCCACTCCCTCTCCTCTCTTTGTCTCTCTCTCTCACCTCTTCGCTCCTAATGCCCCAAGGCCGAGCCCCTACCTGAATTTTTAAATATGTTTTATAGGATGGTGAGACAAGTGATTATAAGAGAGGAGGCTTATGTGATGATTAGGACAAAGAGATTAGATGATAAAGGCCAATGAGCCTATTTTATATATGTAAACACACATATCATTAATATAATACATCATTTTGTGTGTAGATCGATCACAATAAGAGTTATGGGGGACTAAGCCCACTAGGTAGGAAAGGGAGGGCTAAGAGACTAGGAAAGGGCTAATCTAGAGGGTTTATCTCCAAGGGAATATTATATTATTTCCTAAAGACTATGGTGAGGATAATTATTTTATCCTAAGTCTCATGGAAGAGTGAATGAATCACAAGTGAGAGAAACGACTGCATATTTCATGTGCCAATCATGGTTTCAAGAAATATATGTGGGGGAAATAGTTTGTTTTTCCATATTTTCCCATTCACCAACGCATGAAGGAACTCAACCAATTTTCATGCAGCCAACCATTTCCTCCATGAGTTGAACTATGCATCATTCACACACCTCTAGAACCGACATACACTTTGAGTTATCCCGTACATTTCCTATGAAGTATAGTGCACCTGTACTTTTCCTAAGTCGTATCGTGCCTTAACCATTTGTTGTTTCTACAAACATAGTTCCTGGACTGAGCTTGTCTTGTTTCCATCATCTATTCCATACCCGTTTTTTGTTGCTTCCTTTACCCGAGCCTGTTTTGGTTTACTAGAGAGTTGGATTGAAGAGGCGGGGTTGTCAAGATCATGGATTGAATAGGCGGGTTGATGGGAAAGGGATTTCCTGAGGGAGTCCAACTGCAACTATAGTTCTCTCAGAATTCATGTCTGACATGTTGTTGAAGCCCTAGAAGGGAAGTGGGTAGTCATAGGAATGTTGAGCGAAGGGGCACACTCCCAGGGGTGGGACATGCATGTGGGGGAATGAGAGGCTATATGCTATTAATGTGAGTTGGCTCCTTTGAATGAAATACTTCCCATTGATTGTGCAACTTCCTGTTGTCTCATCCTATCCTAAGAATCCCTTTACTTGGTGGAGTTTAGTCCTGTACTGTAAGGGACCTACTGCTAAGAGTGATGAGAAGAGTGGTCTAAGGTCGAGGTTTATGGAATGCCTACACATAGTTTGGTCTCTATAAAAATATAAGTATCATTTATGTTCAATCACGTTGTGTTGTACAATTTTCTTATACCATGAGTATTTCCTGGGTATGTTGTATGTATAGGCTTACCTGCTATTTCCGCATGAATCTATGTTGTAGAAGAATGCATTTTTCATGTTAAGTTTATATATACGAAGTTTCACAAGAGTTTTTGTTAGGGACCTAATCCCTCACATAGGTATAATAATAATATATTTCCATGTAATAGCAATAATATTAATAATACCTAGCAATAAGGAAGAATAACTAATGTAAGAAGACCTAATAAAAGCTTCCCGCTTCTAGAAGGATCTTCCTTTAGATTGTTCTTTGGATAAAACATATTTAGCATAAATAGGAGTTGAGGGTAATGAGAAGTTTGTCTTGATACATGGCTTGTAATAGAGTTCCGCTCTACTAGAGGCTACCCCCCTAAGAGGCAGAGAATATTTCTCTCAAAGAATCAACTGCTCTTTGGTGTTATTCTGGTACTATTTTGGTATTATTGTGATGTTGTTATGGTTATATCATTGTTTATCTTCCATTTATCGCTAATTATTTCCTTTCTGAATACTATTTTATATCTGGAATATTACAAGTGGTATTAGAGCACCTTCCTCGACAAAAATTGTGTGTTAATTTTTTCAGGGTAGAGACGATCATGCCTTTAAGCTACAAAGATTTGTCGTTATGTGAATAGACCCACGGTCGGGATTCATGCACGTGGGAAATACAAGTGGTAATTAAGCACAAATATTTACAATTTTGTGTATCCCCTGTTAGTACCCCTTCGATTGGTAGTTCATCAGAAAACACCTATATACGTATCGACCTAGATATCCTAAATACCTCCATAGATAAACCGACGACCAACTTCTATAGTAGCGACCGAGAACAACACTTTGGGAAGATAACTCTAGTACCTAGGTAGTTGGGTAGTATGGCTATGGTACAATCTAGCCTCCTTAGTTGGTGCCCCCAGATATTAAATAGTACTACTATTGGGACTTCACACGTATATCGTAGAGTTATCACAATGTGGAAAACCTTGTATGTAGAACCCTTGAATACCTCTAACCCTTGAAGGAAACATAAATAGAACCAATAAGATCTATTATCGTTCTATAGTATCTTCTGCATTCTGGTTGCAAAAATTAATACACATTTCTTCCTCGCTAATCACTTTGGGGATTTTGTCATTGCAATATTCTTCAGGTCTGAGTATAACTCCATAGGAGTAAAAAAACAAAATGAGTATAGTGGTCACACTGGCACACTTATTTGGGATATATTCCATTGGATTCCCCTTTTATCCATGATCACAGTCATACCCTTCATTTTAATCCTTTTTTCGTGGACCCGTATCCTTCCTAGTTTCCCTATTTTTTTCTCCTATCCCATTATATTTCCCCGCAGTTAATCATCATCGTGGTACCTATCACTTCTAAAGCCATTTTTTGTGGTCCCACCCATCCATGTTTTCCTTACCCACACTTCTCTCCAAATGGCCACCACTGCAACCAAGATTCCAAAATTCCATCAATCAAGCCCATGTCTCCATCAACCATCTCTTCACATTCTCCAAGCCGGATTCCAATTCCCTCATTGACACCTTGGAAGCCAACATCACAACCCAATTGAACTCCCTCCAATCTATTGTCAATCAATTGTTGAACCTCCCACGGTTCCTTCTTCTTATCAACACAACCCGATGTCAGGATTCTTCTCGCCTCCACAATTTCACTCAACTCCTATCGGAACCCCATATTCCCTGTAGAGTCACAAATTTGATGGCTTTGATCCTACAGTTAGCTCACTCAAATGGAGCATTGTTTTTTCTCTACATGGTATTAGTGACGAGTTGGAAAAACTTTTCTATGATGTCCTCTATCTAGATCCCGAATGATGGAAACAGGTAATGGCCCAAAATGTGTTAATGTTTATGTCATTGTTATAGTTCTTTGCATATCAATAAATAACAATAGCATAAGATAGGGATCACTATAAAATACACAATCACAAGAGACACATCATTTATCTCCTGGAAACCCTTGGGAGAAAACCTAGCAAAACTTCCTACTATAAGATAGCTAATGCAATGCCAAGAGATAACTCAAACAAATGCAAAAATTCCTCTCCCAAGAATAAGCCTCTCTCACTTTCTTCAACTCAGAAGCTCAAACTTGTCTCAAATGAACAAGTGAGTGTGCGTGTCTAAGTATAGTTCTACCTTATATAGTTCTAGCACGGTGGAAGTGTTCCTCTAATCGGTAGGGATGACTTCTCAATCTAGGTGGTTATAACCACTTAATATATTTTGGGGCCTCTTTAATATATTCTCGGGTCGACTTCTTGTATTTTGCCTATTACAACTATATTTTGACCAATCCACAAAAGGGGATTTGGTCCTTTACACATACGATCAATCCACAAAGGGGATTGATCCGATGAATAATATATCAATAATAATTAGAATACACTTTGGTGCCATATTTATTTCACACTCTTAACAAGAAGGGTATTCTATAACAACATCATGCTATGAGAGAGGATTTATCAACAATAACATCATGAGGACAACATCATCAATATCATCTTGCAACACTAACTACTGTATCTATAAATCATCAATTTTTTTCTCATTTTGTTAAATCTCCCCAACAACTCCCCTTATAGTTTTACAAAATTTAAAGGCCCCTATTGGGGTGACCTTGATAATTATAATGAGCTTAATCAACCTTTCAAATAGTCCACCTCATTTCTTTGAGACAAACTTAAGGTATCTTCACTTTAGTATGAGTCATTTATTACAAGAGTATAAGTCAAAATTTAAATGGAAAGTAGTAACCAATCTCTAAACAAAACATTATTTTATCAACGTTTAATCTTTGTTTAAATTATGATTATGTAAAGCGCTTATTCTTTGCTTTATTAGCAATTTTGACCATTTTGAATAATGTGTCTAATACTCATCAAATAATATCTTTTGGGTTTTCATTTTCATGAAATCATTTTATGATATTAATTAATTAATTTTTTAGTTTGCATCTCATAATAATAATAAATTAAAAAAAAAAATTTTTTATCTATGATTTGTTTGATTTTATTCTCTTCTCCATTAACTTGAAGCTCTTAGAATTAAAATCATATTTGAAAGGAAAACATAAATAATGTTTATTTATGTTATAGTTATTTTAAATTCATTTCCTTGATTTTCTAGATTTTGTTTTATTCCACAATTTTTAGTTATTAATTTTAGGTTATTAATTTAGGCTTCTTTTGTTTCACGTGTTTCTATTATCAAATATTTGATAATGGATCTGATCATGGATTGATTTTATTATCCAAATATGTTCAATATGATTGATCCAAAAATAATTTTGAATTTATACAAATAATTTTATGAGCAAGAATAGATAAAATTTGAAAAGGCATCAAGACCAGACACACGATTTTGCAGGACTAATTGTAACCAAACCATGAGGAATTTGGAGAAATGGTTGAAACCCCAGAACCAAAATAGACCCATTTAACTTTCCCAGACTTCCCAAATAAATTCACACACTATTTGAAGATATTTGGGTCTCTTTTAGAGACAAATTTCTCTCAAATCGTGCATTTGTTTGCGAAAATTAAAAGTGACGCCCATAGTTTTCATTCATTTTATAAATATATGAGAAAGATCAGAGCCATAGGGATCCAAGAATTGAGGATTTTAACCTTCTCATTTTTATATTATTGTTTTGAAACTTCTATTTTTCAAATGGAGTAAATGGATGGTCGAAGCTTTGGGAGGATGGACAAGTATCTTTAAAGAAGAATATGGAATTCAAGTTGCTTAATGGCTTTTGTCCCTGTAAGTAAAATGGTTTTATTTTCACATAATATCTTTATATTCTTTCAATAATTTATTATAATCGATTTAAATAGTTTTAGTCTTTTTATCAATACATGGTTAATTATTATTATTTATATATTAATTTTCCAATCTTTTAACAAATTTATTATCCAAAACAATTCTTCCAGACTACAATATGGGCATGGGATTTTGAGAAAGAATATGGGAAACTAATTCATATTTGGCTTTAGACCCGTGTGATACTTATTCCATTTCATTATTTCATTATTGTTATATTATGAAAATGTTATAACGGTTGATTTTTAGCTTTAGCTTGTCAATCATATGGTGTTTTCATACTGTTTAATGTTATATGCTGCCCATAATTTCTTATTCCATTTTTTATGTGATCAATCAATCATTTGATTATGGAATTTATTTCTAATGATAAATGATGGATAATATCAATAATCTTTAATTGAGTTTTCTTTTCATTTTTAAATATTGATTATTTTAAGATCACACAATTTTTAATTATTTGTCATCCTGTTGTTGCCACTTACTCCAATATCAAATACTTTGAATGTATTCTGGAAGTGATAGCATTGTTCTGTTATAGGTTTCCATTAAAAACAGTACATGTGAGCCCATACAACACGTAACATAAATTTCATTGATTAGCTTAATAAAGTTATTATGTGTGTTATTTAGTTGTTGTTTTAGGAATGAAACAATGAATGTATGGTTTAGCTTTTGACTATCCACATGTTCATGTTTCCATTAAATTTTTGCAAGATTCTTTTAAATTTATAAAAGAAAAGTTCACAAATATTTTATCGTGCTTTTATCCGCTCCTAGAAGTAATCATTTTCCATTGATTTTCATAAGTCTCGATTAAAACTTGCAAATTGTAAATCATGTAAATAAATGAGACTTGTATATCTTCTGGTTAAATATAACTATATATGTACATTAGAGCATATGTACATATATATAGTGTTTGGTAATAAGTTAGTTATTTCTCTCTTTATTTTGCTTCTTTAGGATTATTAGATTGGCTAACGGAGTTATAAAAACCCGCTTTAACGAAAGTTACACCAAACGGTTTGGGTTATTTAGAACTCTGACCGTGGACTCTGCTCTTCCGAATTGATGGACAGCCAATTTCGCCTCGGCTAACATGTTCCGCTAACATTGTCATTCTCAAAGGAATGTAATCATCATCTGCATCGTGGATTAGTATAAAACTAATACATGATCATAATCACAACATGAGGTTGGCTCATCATCACAATACTGAACTGGGTTTACATCATAACTATGAAGATGGAAGCATAGTACTAGTATCATCACAACGTCTTGCTTTACATCACAAAAATCAAGATGGAAGTAAGATACTATATTACATTTTATCAGTCACAACCATAAGCCGAAGCATAGTAATTATTCTCATCTTATCGCCTTTCATCACACAACAATCAAGTCGGAAGCAAGATACTATACCGGCTTTTACCGCCACAACTATCAAGATGGAAGTATACTAGTCTCATCTCATTGTCTCTGTTTACATCACAGCAATCAAGCTGAAGCAAGATACTAGATTGGCTTTACCACAACCATATCAAGATGGAAGCACAATACTAGTCTCATATCATCACAACACTACTCCCCCTTTTGAGGAAGGTCCTTTCTGACTATAAATTTCAATTTTGTCTCTAAAGTACTCAAACTTTACACAAGATAGAGTATGCTAGTCAAAACATCAACAACTTGTTCATCCGTATAATGTACTTGAGCTTTAGGGATCCTCTCATCCACGTCATCGATGTAATGATATCGGATCCTATGTGTTTCTACCCATCACATGGAATACAAGATTCTTTGTCATCTTCTATGTAGCTCTAGTTGTCACATAGGATCATGGTCACTTCCATCTCTAGGTCAAATAGACCGTCAACAACTTTCAAAGCCATATAGCTTTACAAAATTTTAGAAGAATACTCTAACAATGTATTCTCGCTCTCTATGCCGAGAGAAATGCCGGATTGTTTCCCATCAGCTTTGCATGAGATCATGGATGATCCCAAACTAAAACAACATCCCTAAGTGTTTCTCTCCTATCGTAGACACTTCCTACCCACCAATCGTTGTACCCACTCTTCAATGTGAAATCATGATCTCCATCAACAATCGGTAGGACCACACCCAATGTACCCACAGGCCTTCATCACATGTTTTTCAACCACTAGGTGAACATGTCTCGGGTCAAACAGAAACCCACTCAAGGTGTTCATGGAAACAATATTTGGTTTTGGTGTTTCATCAGTACACACATCCAATAATCTACCTATACTACATGGCATCAATCAATTCTAATTTAAGTGTTTCCATTTTAACAACTTTAGCTTTGTTTCCATGGGTGTATCATGCTGGAATTACACTCTAATATGTTGAATCTCTTTAGGATTTGGACGATATTTCCCTTAGTTAAGGAAGATCCTCTCTCTCGACTTTCCATACCTCAAGACCTAATAAATAATGCATTAGGCCAAGGTCTTCATCTCAAATTCTACAGCCTCTTACATTCATTGATGATATTTTCTTCTCTAGTTAAGAATAAGTCATCTACATACAACAATAATATCACCGATTCATCTGCTCATAACCTTGAAGTAAAGGTTATAATCTTCTTTACTCTTTGGTAAATCTCTTGCTCTCAGAAACTGTCATTCGCCATACCAAGTTCTTATGATCCAGTGGATACCTGCGGGCCACCCACCTTCTCTAGCCGGCCCAAAACATGTTTCCGTAATTTTGGTAATTACTATTTTTAGCGCTTAAACTGGGCTATTTTGAGACCCTAAAGGATATTTTTTGAGAAAACGGGAGCAACATGGATCGTAGATCAATATTTTCTCACCCAAAAGTTGTAGTTCTGATAGATCTTTCCAAAGAGCTATTGAGCACCACAAACGGAGATCAGATGTAACGCTACTCGAAGTTGACGCATCAACTAGCCACTTTGGGGCCCACAAACCTTTTTGGATTTTCATCTTCCTGGTTAGGGTTTTGGATTTTAATTATGTTGTGCGTCCTTAGACCCCTCATTGTAATAATCATCTCACCGATGTGAGTATCAGCCACATCTCTTCTCATAGATAAGCTACCACCATTCTAGCTAGTCTTTCACTCTCTGTATTTTTACAGTTTCTATTCATTTCTTTGATTAATAGAAATCATGTATCAGAGCATCCTGTTTATGGTTGCATCTCTCATACATTTCTGTTATATTATTGAATATTTGCACAATCTCTGCATTGTTATATCTCCGCTTCTCATTTCGTGCCGAAAATAACTGGATCGCTGGTAATGAGAAGGCTTCTCTGATCAATTTTTCGCTGCATGTCCCCCATTTCCAGGTCCGGGTATAGCAAGTTGTCTCGAGATTTGCCCTGAGGACAATATCTCTTGCACACCCAAGAAACCCTCAATGGCGAAGAAAAGAAAACACGGAGCAAACGATCCTATCGGGCCTGCTGTTTGAGCAAGCTCTCATGCCACAGGGATCTAAATGATGGAGAATTTTTCCCACATCCTTCAATGCCTCCCTCTCGATGTAGCATCATGCGCATCTTCATAAGGCAACCACTTTGGAGGCACCTCCTTTAAAGGTGTACAAAGCAATTTTGATAGTTCCCAGATTGAAGGTCAGATAGATGCGATGCCCTAGATAAATGGTTAAATCTACTAGTTGTTATTTCTCCTGCTCATAATTTTATGACAAGGAAAAAGATCACCTTCAAGACTCTGTTGCCTCCCCCATGTCAAACATTGTGGAAAGTTACGGGGAGCAGAGTTCCATAGAGGATTCTCGAATATACAATGTATTCACTTGGGATTTTTTGTGGATGCAGAAAGGAACAATATTACCCTGGTTACTAAACACATGAGGACCAATACATGATATGGACCAATAATCATCACAAGAGAGGGGCCAAGCAATTCCAGAGTTCACCACCTCACCTTGTGCACTAAGCTAGGTATCAAAGACTCGAATGACATTTGGTTCTCAAATACTGCGGCTCTACATAGATACATCCAAACCTAAATGGATTTTTGGACATTCATCACTTCTATGTTGTGCTGCTTATCGATATGTTGTTAAAATTGAGAAGAAATTTAAGCACCAGAACAAATGGGAGTTTGGGTCTACAAATCCACAACAACCAAAGTATGAAAAATAAAACCCTAACAAATAGTCTCCCGAAAACCAGTCGAAGCCATAGGAAAAGAAGGGTCACGGGAAGACTAAGAAGGACACCAAAAAATGGTGCGATTTCCACAAAATCCCCTGGCACAACACCGATGAATGTCACTCAAAACAGTCATTAGTGGCCGAGATCAAAGACAAGGAGCCAAAACTTGATTCAGAATCTAATTTTGAAAATACTGGTAAAAGACAGATCATCGACACAGACCCCACTGCTATTGTCGCGACTGCAACAATTCAACCAGAAGAACCAATAGATCCAGAAGAGGGGGAGCACCTTTTTCATTCAAAGATGTGGGTGGAGGGGACCCCATTGCATTTTATTATTGATAGCGGAAGCCAAAAGAACCTCATCTCAACAGAGGTCGTCAAACAGTTGGGATTGTCGACAACACCACACCCACAACCATATAGCATCGGGTGGCTTCGCCAAGGATGAGATATTCGTGTTAGCCAACAATTTCGATTGTCATACGACATCCAACCCTTCAAGGATGAGGTATTATATAATGTTGCCCCACTGGATGTTTGTGATGCTCTCTTGGGCCAACCATATATGTGGAAACGCCATGCTATATATGAGTCTCGAGCCCGTAGTGTCATTATTACTCTCGGGGATCATCTCTACAGGATACCAGAAGTAGTTCCAACTACTGCCCCACCTAAACAGTGCCACAAGGTAGTATCTCATACTACAAAATTCGTCTTCTCCACAATCTGTTCAAAAGGGGAACAAAATGATACTACAACCACTACAGTCTCGGCCCAAGCACCTTCTATCCACCAGAAGCAGGCCGACAAGGTTGCAACAAAGTACAAAGATTCCTTCTGTACATAGTCATCTCATGTAGCCAGACTGGTTAAAAAGGTACAACCCTTCCAGCCACAAGTTCGTGATGACCTTCAACAAACCAAGCAACCCGATAGTTCCAACAAGGCAAGCAACTCACCAAGATTTAGATTTAGCAATCGCTTTCCCCTCTCCCCCAGGAGCTCAACGCAATGGAGACCATTGCTTCCTAAGGAGGGAGGATTGATCCAGGTGGATATCGGTGGCCACCCACCTTCTCCAACTGGCCCAAAACATGTTTCTGGCAATTTTGGTAATTTACTATTTTTAGCAGTTTTAAACTTCCGGGGCCATTTTGAGACCCTAAATGATGTTTTTTGAGAAAACGGGGAGCAACATCGATCGTAGATGTGCGTATTCATGGATTGTAATCATGTTCGTCTTTTAGCTCAGGAATATGAGCCAGATCGCAACTGGCATATGCCTGAAGTTCCTGCTTCTGATATTTATGATATCTCTATCTTTCAGTTTAAAGCTACTACCTTAATCAGATATTGTTCTGTAAATGTGCCTATCTCTCTTGGCCAGTCTGTGTATCAGATTCCATTGATCCAACAAGCTGATATTGAATGGGGTCTCACACATGGGTATGAGTATATTCATATTGGGTTAATTCAGTTTGGTATCAACCCTCTCGTTCGTCCCAACCTGGATACTTCTGTCCTCACCTGTATCATCGATTCTCGTCACAATACCTTTCAGGATGCCTTAATTTCTAGTTTCCAAGCCCCTTTGCATAATGGACCTGTCTGGTCCTCATCTCTACCCTGATACCAGGTCTCCCTCCGAGATCCTTATATTAATTCCTTGTTACAAGCCTATGTCCAATTTCCAGGCTTTAACATGGTTGAAGGATCTAAAATTGCCCAATTACATTCTTCTATTTGCCTACGTTTTGTTTCCACAACCATGCCTACCTTGAATCCCAAGTTACTCAAATGAGATACCTCTGAAAGCATGGTGGTTGGCCCTGGAAACGTTTCTCCACTAACCCTTGGGTTTTTCCAATTAACAGAAATAGAAGAGTGGTCTGCAGAATATGAACCTATCTCTGCAAAAATACAACCCCCTATGCCAAAAGAACTCTCTGTCTCAATGAATACTTCCGGTAAACCAGTTCTAAAGCTAGGGAGGTCACAAAGCCAGATAATACAAGATCTTGATAGACAATTCTCTAATCTGTCTACAAGTACTTCAAGATCTGATTCTGAAAGACATACTCCTATAAATCCTCCTCCTAGAAACCCTGTATATAAACCTGTTTCTGGTAGATCTAACCTCGATGATCATTTTTTACATCATAGACAAGGTTCCAAAAACTGTTATTATTGTAAAAGAAATTTTCCTATCCAAGAACCTTGTTCTTCCGATTCACTAACAGCTTATCCTGCTATTCCTTAGAATTTCAGATCCTATCAGAGAAAAGTTGATCATCATGGTCAACATCTAGATTGCCCTAAGTGTCAAGATCTAGCTGTCCCTACAATTAAAATGTTTGACTCTCCTCTGCCTAGGAGTGGAAAAGAAAAAAGGACAGAACTACCATATAGACATTTAGGACCAGGGAATCATATTCCCAAATTTCAAAATGATATGGTAGAAGACCTTGATTTCATCAAATACAGGAAATCAGATGCAGATCCTTCCTAGGATATTATAAGACTGCAAAATTACTCTAACTATCAGTCTATGTGTCTTGCACAAAATCTTGATGACATAGCTCAAGACGTTATTAAAACTCAGAGACACCTGAATGGTTTACATTCAGAAATTGATAGTCTAGAGCATAATCATGAAGATATGAAGCTTCAATTGCACACTATCTTAGAAAAGATGGAAGTAATTGAGAAAGCAGTTGCTAATCTAAAGTTTTCATATCAAGAAGAATATCAACCTGCTTCTCCTGTTTTAATTCCTGAAACTTCTGATGCAACATTCTCTTTCTTTGGTCCCTCTACTTCTTCTATAGACCAAAAGTTCTTAACATTGAAGCAATTGGCTTCCAGTTTGGCTAACCCTTCTCTAATAAGAATAGATGAAGTCTCCCAACTAGCTATTGAAAAGATTGAGTTAATTAAATCTCAAATATCTCTACTTGAAACTCAAGTAAATGACTCCAAATTCGCTAGCCTAGAACGTCAGTTATCTCTGGTACATATTTCCTCTCCTAATTCGTTCGTAAATAGTCTTTCAATAAAAGCTATGGACGGTGAGACAAAACCTACCGAAGAAAAACCTAAGTCTTCTGGAACTAATTTCCAGTCTACTTGGGAAAAATGGTGTAATAGTAAATATGTTGGATCCAAGAAAGCCCATATGAATATTGATGGACAGCCTCCGGTCTCCATCAAACATGTTGATACTACTCCTGTTTCAGAATACTTGAGCATGAGAAGCCTATAGATGAGCTTGTTAAAGCAGTTGTGCATGAATTCTATGGAGACATAAAGGTCAATATGAGTCATTATGCTGATCTGTTCATGAATCAAAGACTCTGCCATCTCTCCCAGCTACCAAAATATTTCTGTACTATGGAATCCCTCCTCTATAAAGTCCCAGATCCAAGTAATGCTGCATATTTACAAAAATATCTATCTTCCCTGCCAGGTAGAGTTCCTGATCTAGTCCGAGAAAGACTAGAAGATTTAGAAATTGATATAGAAACTCTATCTCTTGCCGGTTTACAAGAGCAGATTGTCACTGCTCTGCAACATGAATGTATGAGAAAGAATACAGCTAAATCCTTAAAGAAACATTTAGGATTTGATTCTTCAGTTTGTGAAGTTTTCACTGAAACTTCTAGTTTTGGATGTTTTAATCAGAAGAAACATAATAATGTGTCTAAAAAGGAATGTGGTTGTACTAATCCTAGGAAATCTTCTAAATACCCTTCACGACGATTTTCTATGCGAAAAAGAAAAGTTTTCTTTAAAAGAAGACCACAACACCATAGATCCAAGCCTTCCTCATGTTTTATCTGTAAGAAGCCTGGCCACCGGGAGTCTCAGTGTCCTCTGTGGTTGAAGACCAAAGTCCAAACAAAAATCATGGATGTATTTATCACATCATATGATCCAACTGAATGGGACTTAGTCTCTCACCGTTCAGAAGGTGAATATTTCTCTGTCACCGATGACAGTGATTCAGACAATGACTCCCATCCTTCTTCTGATTCTGACAGTTCTTTACCCCTTGAAGAACTCAATTTCTTAGATATCAAAATGATGTCTTCCTTTGTTGACCTTAATTCTCTTCTTGTACAAAGATCATCTCTTCAATC